>CAUYLG010073625.1:0-64631 GCA_963573385.1 Cacajao melanocephalus | reverse complement strand
CCGGGAATCTCCTAGTCTGTGGGCAACAAAAATTCGTCTGAAAGTGCGGCGTCCACTCGCTCTCTGCGCTTTCACTGGGAGCTACAATCCTGAGCTGTTGTTAATCGGCCATCTTGGATCTCTCTCAAGATGTTTTTATTTTAATGGCTATATCAAATTCCATTGTAATGTAATCATACTTTATTTAACCAAAACCCTATTTTTAATATTGAAGCTATTTCTAATTTGGCACTACTACAAGTATTGCTAAAATGGCCATCCTTTCCCCATGTGTCCAGTGATTTATTGGGTGAATTCCTAGAAGTGAAGGAATTTCTTTCTCAGTGTTATGGATAAAAATCTTTGACACTTTGATGTTGCCAAATTCTTCTCCAGGAAACTTGTATTAATTTGTGTTGTCAACAAGTGTACAGAAGTGATTTCTTTCCTATACCTTTCCCCACAATATATAAGATTATTTCTTAACTCTTGGCTAACCCAATAGAAAAATGTTTTCTGTTAAGTGTTCATGAATTTAAGTTTAATCACAAGTGAACAGCAAAGTCCTTTAAAAGTTTAGTTGAAATTTATATTTCTTTGTAGACTGTGCATGTCCTTTGTCTATTTTCCTGGGCGTTTGCTTTTCTTTATTTATTCTTGGGTCCTTTATATATTGAGGGTATTATCTCATTGACTATCATGTGGTTTGCAAATTCATTTTTCCCTAGTTTGTCAAATGGGCTGAGTCAGACAGTTATCATTTGCAAGTCACATAAAGCATGAGTTCTCTTTAGTTCAAATAAAACATGTAGAAAATATTTGGTCACCTAATAAGTGGCCATACATTGTGGTAGCATCTGAAATAGAGAGATCCTGCATAGATCAAAGGCTTTAGGGTAGAAACAGCCACACTTGGGGGCTGCAGACCCAGGTTTCAATGCTGGCTAGGGATTCTCTCCTCTTCTTTATGGGAGTGCAAATAGGAGCTCCAGTTCTGTAATTTAGCTTCTCTGACTTTATGTCCTCACTTGTTCGTGGTGCCAATGGACAACCTGAGCCATCTCCCTGCAGGCTGCAGGTCTGATTGGCCAGGAGGCAACACCACACTCAAAGTGGGGTTTGCAATCCATTCACCTGAGCTTCCTCCTGACCTTGCCCGGGGACAGGATGACCAAGCTGCACAAGCTGAACAGACAAAGAATCACAAGATGCAGTCCCCAGTGCCATCCTCCTGAGAGATACGCTAGCACATGGGCCGGGAAAATGCCTGCTTCATTTTCGGGGCTGTGGAATGCTGCTCTCCAGAGCCTGGACCCGTGCCGCTGTTCATTTCCTGAGGAGGTGGTCCAGCCAGGCGTAGGAGGTGTGCCAAGACAGCGGAAGGTCAGGTGCGCTCCAAAGACTGGACCCCGGGCGCAGCACGGGCCCTGGGGCCAGACACGGTGGGGAGCCACAAGCTTCCTGCAGGCCCTGGGGAAGCTCCTGGGACTGGAATGTAAAAGTCTGGATGTTAATTGTCGGAGAAAGGAAATGGGGCTCTCACTGTTCAGAACCGAAGAGCCATGGAGAATTGGATGTTAGAATTTGATCAAAAAAGATTTTCTTCACTTCAGAGTGTGTTTCCTCAAAATAATAAAAGTGTAGACTCCCCCGTGCCTAGGCAGTCTAGACGGGAGGATGCGGGGCTCGCTGGGTCCCCTCAGCCCTGCGTGGAGGTGTCACTCCGCATTATTATTCAAGGCGTGTGCTGACGTGAAGTCCGCGCAGAAGCCCGTGGGTGTCTGAGGGAGGGCCCTGCTCTCCAGGGCTGGCCCCTCCTCAGCGCTGCAGCAGGAGCAGTTGCCTGACAACCCGACCCTGGCACCCCATCCTTACGCACAGCTCCCCCACACCGATTTTGGTGGGGTTTGGAATAGGTGTTCATCTGCCAGTTATAGTTTGTATTTCCCTGGCAGCTGCGGTTGAATCTTTTTTGTGGTTGTACCTTTGGCTGCGTGAATTGCACCCTCCCTCGCTTTTCTTTGATTTGTTGTCTGTATCCATATGCAAGGAGGCTGATAGTCTGTTAGTCCTTCCCTGGCAAGTCTGGGTGTGCTGGGCCTCGTGTCTGTGCCTGGGTGTCTGATCAGCCTTCTCACTGCGCATCCCTCGCACCTGGATCTCAGGTGTGTGGTGCCCCCTGGTGCGACGTCCCATTCGTGTGTGGGGCCACACTTCTGCTGGCGCCAGCTGTCCCAGGGGGCCAGGTGCACACACGCCGCAGGCCTGGCCGGATGTTATGGAGCTGCCTCAAGTGGCTTCCCTTCTTTCTGCTCCGTGGATGAGAATCCCTACCAAGGAACCTGGAGAGCATCTGCGGAGGCGCTCTGTGTGTTAGATGTGGTGGTGTCAGTGGAAAAGGGTACAACTTGGCAGAGGGTCCTGTTCGGAACTCAGGCCTTCTGCCGCTGCACCCACAGAGCTGCACCAGGCCAGGGAGTGGCACTGGGACCCAGCCTATGTACTGGACTCTGCTACCCAGAAGGAACAAGTGTTATGCATGACCAAGAACCACGTGCCTGATGACTCCTCAGCCCTGCTGACCAGGGCAGCCAAAAAAGAAAAACCTGGAACGCTGCAGGTATGAGCAGGGTGAGGCCAAGGCAGGCGCAGAGCCTGGATTGGTGCCTGGTGCAGAGGCAGAGGCCCCCCCAGATCCTAAGAAGGGTGGAGATAAGCTCTACACCCTCCTGTGTGGCTTTCAACCGGCCCTGGTGTTTCAACTGCTTCGCTCCAAATGATCACTCTGTTTTCCACATCGACAGGCTGAGGCTGGCTATTGGCTGCTCAGCTTCTGAATATTCTGCAAATGAGCCCAGCATTTTACAGGGCTGCATTTAGAGCACTTTTGCACACTCCACCAAACCTGCCCAGTTCCACTGGCTTCACCACCGCCTCTGTGCATCTGACCTCATCTGGTCTCCCAGGACATCCAGCTCCTCTTGGAAACACCGCTTTCCCACTGAGTCCAGGTATTGAGGGTGGGGATGCTTCATAATTGTTTATAAAGTTGTAAAACAAAAAAAAAAAAGTCAAACTTAGTGCAAAGTTTAGGAAGTTGTAGAAAGCATCTGCTCAAAGGCCAAGATTCAAAGTGATCATGTTCATTTGCCCAAAATAGGTAGCCTGGGGCCACTCTGTTCACCCTCTCCAAGTGACACCAGCTGAGGGCGTGGGGAGAGCCTGCTGGCTCTCAATCCAAGGCTTCGCAACTTCTACCAGCCGACGGAGGTGCCCAGCTCCAACTAGCAAAGGAGAGAAATAGCAACAGGTGTGGAATGCAAGGTTGTGTCTCTGTGGCCTTCGATCTAAGGGCATGCGTCCTTATGGTATCCTTTATGCTAGCACAAATCTAATTTTGGTGAAATAAAAACACACAAAGAGAGGACTCTTTTATCCTTTTATCATCATCCTGAAAGCCATCATTTTTTCAGGCAATTTTCTTCTTTTTTCAGAAGTAGAGCCTATCTGCTTGATGTCCATTGTCCTGATTCAATTTATAAGTCGCTGCCAGCTTAAAGTAACTACAGAAGAGAGGGGATGCTCCCATTGTTTGCATCCTTTCTGGGTTCACTGTGCCAAGGCTTCTCCAGACGTAAACCGTCAGGGAGAGACTTGCTCAAGCAACTTTACTGGCCGCAAGTGGTCCTTGGATAGGGCACTGACAAGACATTTCCTGTACTGTGTGGTGTAATAGGAGCTACAGATTTTACTCCAGCTATGAGCTGCATGAGAGGAAATTGGAATGCCCAGAGACAGCACGCAGTAATTAATCATCGTACGACCAAGCCTGTCAGGTCCCTTTCTGGGGCTGACACTGCTGTCAGTTACAGCCGGCCCGCCACCATCTGTAATTGTTTAAAATATCACCCAGTACCAGGATCCACGTTTTTAACACTTATGCCTCATTTACACCTCCCGAAGAACACTCTGTAAGAGAATCCGCTCAGCCGGGAGGCTGTGGGGCTCGTGTCCACCTCTAAACAAAACATCACTGGTCCATGTGAACATTCAGCAAAACCTTTGAGCTGTGAAATACAATCCTAACAATATTACTTTCATTTCCAGTTGAAATTCCAACAGCAGGATTCAATTCTGGTCAAGAGTTAACCAAAAGTAAGAGTAGGTTTTTGCACTTCAATGCAAGAATTGCAAGTTAAAACAAGCATTATGGAACAAAAAGGAGTTTCCATGCTTTTAAAAAAGAAATCCCCACTGAACATACATAATCAGTCATGTTCATTCTCAGCAATGCCCGTATGCCTTTTTCATCTGAAGTGTGACATTCGAACCTCTTGGGGTCCGTATGCTCAGTGTGGAATGCTACGAAGGAAATTGGCACACGAGAGCCCACCCAGAGGTGAGGGAGCACAGTCGCTAGCACTGAAGAGTTAAGTTTTTCTAACCTTCTCTAAGTACGCTCGTAGAATGGGTTTTGTTTATTTTATTGATCTATGAAATACATAGGGAATTTCTTAGCTAGGATAATCTCATAAATTAATAAAAAGGAGAAGGGACAAATCCCTTTTACAGAGAAACTCCAAATAATAGATGTCAGTGTCCTCCTCCCCAGGAGCTCCCCTCCACCTCTCCTCTGTGAGTGTCCACTGGACTTTGTGATCCTTCCTAGGAGAGTCTGGAAGGGAAGCCCAGTGACTACCTGCAGAAGCCTGGCCAGCAGCATCGCAGCCACCTGCCAGGTAACCTCACCAGCAGTGTCTGCTGAGATCCTGCACAAAGTCCTGGGTGGTAAGAAGCCACCTCACCTCTGTGGTTTTCTTCCCCAAAACCTATCACCCCAGTCAAACCATGAGTAAACCTTAAACAAAATTGAGAGACTGCCTACAAAATAACCTGATCAACATTCTTCGAAACTTCAAAGTCATGAAACACAAAGAAGTGTGAGAAACTGTCCCAGACTGGAGGAGGCTGAGGAGTTGCGGGGACTAAATGCAATGTGATGTCCTGGACCTGATGCTAGGTGGGAAAAGGGATGTTGCTGGAGAAACTGCTGATCACCACCTCAAGTCTGGACTTAGCTAATAGAATTAGACCAGCGCTCACTTCTTAGTTTTGGTAAAGGTATCATCGTTACATGAGATGTGAGCGTCAGGGAAGCCAGGGAAAGCGCATGTGGGAATTCTTGAAACTCTTTGCAAATATCTATACATTTAAAATGATTTTTTACAAAGTTTGTCTAAAATATCAGATTAGGCATAGTCTTCTAAAATACTGAGCCTATATAACTAAAACAGAATCATGGAAGCTTTTCTGGAATGTTCTGCCTATTGGTGGTGACAGTTGTCCACCGAGCCCCTGGAATTCAGACTTCTTTCTTGATTGACATATGCCACATTTTGGCTCACAAAACGTTTTTCAAAGGTATGATTTCTTATTCTTCTGAATGATACTCTATTCCATGTCATATGCTGCTAGTAATAACTTACGGAGACTCAAGCCCTTTTATTTTTCTAGTTTCAACATCTGTAAGTGAAGATGGAAATGAAATGGACAGTGAAAAATATCGCTAAGTATTTTTTTCCTATTGGAAATCAACTTAAAAGTGAACTGTATTTTCTTTATATTAATCTCTTAATTATGTTCATGAAGTATGTAATATGTAACCAGGGACTAGAGGATCTCCAGACGGCAGTCCTGCTTTTTACACAAATACCCCCCAAAGCATGTGCTTATGAACCTGGTGTTACTTGGTATAGATGGTCTATACTTTTGTTCTACTTTTCTTGGGTGAATGGAAGCAAACCTGGGGTCCAGCTACACAAGCTCTTTGGTATCATTTCCTTCAAGGGTTACACAGAGGTGGAGGCTTCAGGCTGGGTGCAGTGGCTCATGCCTATAATCCCAGCACTTTGGGAGGCCAAGGCAGGCAGATCACGTGAACCCAGGAGTTTGAGACCAGCCTGAGCAACATAGCAAAACCCTATCTATCTCTGCAAAAATACAAATATAAATTAGCTGGGGCCAGGAGTAGGGGGGCAGGTAAGATGCACCTATAGTCTCAGCTATTCTGGAGGCTGAGCTGGGAGGATCAGTTGAGCCTGGGAGGTCAAGGCTGCAGTGAGCCGTGATTGAGGCACTGCATTCCAGCCTGGGTGATGGTATGAGACCCTGTCTTAAAAAAAAAAAAAAAAAAAAGCAGGGGCTTTACCCTAAGCCTGCCTCAGTTTCACAGGGATGGTTGCTCAGGGTGAGCTGTTATTTGACTCCCCTCCTTTGTCCGGAAGTGTATGGGATGTTGAGAACTTCTCTCCCAGCATACCAACACAGAAAAGTCATATGGAAAAGCTAAAAGCCTTGAAGTCATTCCAGGTAATCTGGAGCCAAAGTTTTCAAACTGGTGTGAAAACCCCAAGGAAGAGGCTTCTAAGGGGAATGCCGAGCAGATGGGTGCAAAGACGCTGCTTTCTGGAATCTCAGCTTCCCTGGCACCCTTTTGCTCATCAGAAAAGGAAGGCCCCGTCTCCCCACCAGGAACCTAGCAGTGGATCCCAGTCCTGCCCCAGGAGGCTCGAGGACACCAAATGAGAGGCACAGGCTGAAAGGGTAAAGTGGTGAAACAATATGTCTGCAAGTCTGGTAGCTTCTACCTCTTTGTAGTCATCAAATTTCAGGGAGGAATGAATCTAGTTGTCATGTGAGCATTTAAAATAATTTTTGATAAATCGCTATGTAATTTTTGGTCCATTATTCAGAGTTTCAGAAAACCTGAAGGTATTTTTATACCCAAATTACTTTTATTCCCATCTACTTATGCATGCTCTCAATTGTAACAACTGCAGAATAAATAAATTTGAATCATGTTTCATTCTAGCCGTAATATTATCAATGAATATTTATTTTAGAGGATTTGCTTCCAATAGCATTCAATTTTTACATTTAACAACTCTTAAATGTGCAATATATTTCTATTGTTTTATCCCATTTTTAACAATGTCTCCAATGATAATGCAATCCAGAAGAAAAGTTTATCGAAAATTATAAAAAAAATAATTTAATTTTATATGTATTTTTCTTAAAAAGAAGAATAAGTGATTAATGAAAAACTTTCTAAGAAGTACAGTAGATAAAATTCACCTTTTTAATGTAATGGAAATAGAAGTTAAAGAAAAGATGGGCACTATTTTTAACTATTATTAAAAGATTGCTGTGTGCTGCTAAACAGATGTGGGTGGGTATCAATCCAGTGTCATATTACACTGATTCTAGATTGTTCATTCACTTTTGAAGAGATGAGGTGAGGTATCATGTGACTATCAACCTAACATTTCAGGGCTGCTCGTTGGTTTTGGTAACAGATGGTGGTGGGCATCCAATCAGTTAAAAGAGTTATGTGATAATTTTGGCTTAAGGTGCTAACATTTATAATTTGCCAAACATGCATATTTTGCAACTACTGAAATACAATGGGACGTTTTAAATGTCAGCATAACCATGCATATGGGAAGATGTAGTTGTTAAAACATGATAGCAGAGGACGTGTAATGAGGGACATTGGGCCCATGCTTCTGAAGTGATCGTGGTGGGACAAGGACACGGACTTCCCAGGGTCCCCAAGGACCTCCTGCCTCCTTTGTCTCTTCTCTTCCCCTTTTCAGGCTGATGGGCAGACCCAGCCGGTTCTCCAGGGCAGCTGGGATGAACTGGGCAGGACAGGGCCTCCTGGAGAGACAAAGGTCAACTGAGTCATTGCCTCCAGCCCTCTGTATCCACAGAGAGGCCCGACACCTGCATCTGCTGGGTGCGCTGGACTCGGTGTAGACACTGTCAGGACGGCAGTGGCTTCCTTGGGAATTACTGTGAGACACACACGTAGTCACCACCTTCACAATCTATTTGTAGCCAAGACTTCAAATAGGTCCAAGTCCATTTTTGTATTACTTTCTCTTTCAATCCCATGAGCATTGGATGTGTTCCAGAAATGTCAGAAATATGGTCTTGAAAAGTTTTTAGCTTGTTTTCATTTTTATATTTCCAAGGCACGTTAACAAGTTCTATCAATTTCACTCAATGTTTACACAAAGTGTGTGGGAGGCAATTTGTCCCAGATTCTCACAATTTCCCTTCTGCCCCTTCCTTCCTTCCTTCCTTCCTTCTTTTCCCTTCCCTTCCCTTCCCTCCCTCTTCCCTCCCTCTTCCCTCCCCCTCCCCCTTTCTCCTCCTCCCCCTCACCTCCCCCTCCTCCCTCCCTTCCTTCTCCTTCTCCTTCTCCTTTCCTTTCCGTTTCTTCTTTTCTTTCTTTCTTTTTTGAGACGGAGTCGTGCTCTGTCACCCAGTCTGGAGTGCAGTGACGCAGCAAGATCTCAGCTCACTCTAACCTTCACCTCCCGGGTTCGTGATTCTCCTGTCTCAGCCTCTGGAGTAGCTGGGACTGCAGGCATGCACCACCATGCCTAGCTAATTTTTTTGTATATATATTTTTTAGTAGAGACAAGGTCTCACCATGTTAGCCAGGACGGTCTCAATGTCCTGACCTTGTGATCCACCTGCCTTGGCATCCCAAAGTGCTGGGATTACAGGTGTGAACCGCTGGTCCCGACCAGATGACCATTACTAATAATCCTATCATTGGCTGGCTGCGTGATCACAGCCTCATTTCCTGGCAAGAGGTGGCACTAGAAACCTAAGGGCTTTGTTCTCATGGCTCTGTGTCCCAGGGCGAGGACACCACAGAGAGCCCGTGTGTGGAAATGTCACATATGTGTGCCAGGTTTCCTGGCCCTCCAACATGTGATGTGTCAGCCCTGACCATGCCCACCCTACATGAGAGGGGGGTTGGGGGCTTGAGTGCTGAGATGGACGTGGGGCCGGGGCTGAGACGGACGCGGGGCCCAGGCCTGCCGGACGAAAGCCTCCCGCACAGCAGCCTTGCTAACCCTGCCTGCCATCTGGAAATCCTCCTGTGGACCTCCCTGACTGCATGGGCATAACCATGGCCTCGGGCCAGACTCGTCCTGCGCCTGCTTCCTGGGTATCCCTCCACTGCACAGAACACAGAACTGCGTGTAAGCAAAAACGGTTGGAGTGTTCTCTTGCAAAGCCAGGAAGCTACATATCAGAGTCAAGCTGGCTGTGAGGGGCTCCTGGGAACTCTATTTCTAGAAAGCTTTCAAGGAGCGAAGGAAAAGCCAGGCCAGGCGCCTGCAGTGGGTACGGGAATGCAAGCACAGTCCTCCCTGGCAAAGCCAACTTCCCAGGAGAAGACCCTGGGCCTCCTCACAAGACCAACCAACGTGTATCCACTGTGGTGCGGGCCAGCCCTCCAGCCAAGACCTCGCTAGGAAGCAAAAGGCCTCCCTGGGTTTGCTATAATTACCAAGAGGCCTGAGCTGCAGTCCGCACGGCTGGGGGCCTGGCTGCGTGTGGAGAACCAGGTCCCTTGGTCCTGAGCAATGCTCATCAGGAGCATCATTGTCTCCCGCTCAGCGGTGCCAGCGCCCCCGAGGCAGGGCAGTCCTTCGCAGCACTTTGAGTCAGCACTCTATCTGGTCTCTCACAAACCGGCAATCCAACCGCACAGCCAGAACAAAGCAAGTTTTCTGCATGTGACGCATGAACACATCTGGCGAGAAAAGCCCTCCGGTAATTGAATGAGATATTATAAGTTTGGTGCTTTTATCCTGGTGCTGAGGACTCTCGAGCTTCCCAGCTGCACTTCACAAAGTGGCTCCATGGTTGTAGACCTTTGGACAGGTATTACAAACACAGTCACAGACAAGCTGGGATTATTTGCAGGAACACATGCCTGATGGGCCCGCTTATAAGTGATCATTAAGATTATTCCCTATCGCCAAGCATTCCATGCATTTCCCACAACAGGTGAAAAAGCACTCTCCGTTCGAGGTGGCCAGACACAGAATATAGCATGCAAATTCAAACAATTGAGAACGAATGTCTCTTCATGATACAGATGGCAAGCACCTATTCATCAATAAAAAATAATTCTCAATCAATAGTCACTAATATGTACTCTCGAATAGTTTGTAAACAGAGGAGACTTTAAAAATGTGCACATTAGCCACAGCAAAGGGAATATTTACCATCTCTGTCCCTCCAAATGTGTGTGTATCTCACAGCTTTCAAGATCCCCATCACCCGGGAATCACACAGCGTGGTCGCTGAACCCGGCCACCTCGTTTGCACGAGTGCATGTGGCATCACGGTTGCTCCCTGGAGGCGTCACTGGGGGTGCTCACTTTCCCTGACAGGCTGAATCCTGCCTTCTGTGGGAGCGGGGGGTATCTCAGACAATGGAGTGCACTTTTGACATTAAGACTCAAGAGCCCCAGAACCCACCAGAGGGGACCTTGTCTTATCCAACAGTCTCCTGCCACCTTGCCCTGGGATCTCCTAGTCCCGCCAAATGAGCCCAGTCAGGAGATGGCTTCTCTGAATACACCTTACACCAGCCCTTCAATCAATCAGAATTTATGTATTGCTGTGTGTGCAGTTATTATTATTTTTTTAATTTTACGAGATGTTCTAAATGTTGTGTGGACACATTTCTTAATGTAAGATAGTATAACTTAAAAACGTGACATTTTCTAAATGCAACGATTGTCTAAGAGAATCAACACTATCCATACCCATTTCTGCTTGTAACATTTTAAACTTACTTCTCATCCCACCGGATGGGTCCACATCATTCATGGAGTTATGATCATTCCATATCACATGCAGGGACGGGCAGGTAACAGAGGCCAGCCCTCTGGTCAGCAGCTGAAGCTGCAAGGGCAGCTGGCACCAGCATACGGAGGTGCTGAAACCCAGGTACAACTCTAGGTCTGGAAGATTGCATTTCAATTCTTCTCACACATCCCTGAACAAACACCCCAGTGGGAAATGTTAAGAGGATGAGCATAGAGAGAGGTGCACGCTCCTGCCTGGGAGCTCAGGAGCTGGGATCCAGGGAGCTCTGTGGGTGGGGCCAAGGCAGTCTCTCTGGCACTGAACGGCAGGGACCTGGCTGCAGAAGTGCTCCTGTGACCTGAGACCTGGCCGTTCTCTTTCCCACTCTGCCCTCCTGTTAGCAGAGGACAGGGCTGGCGGCTCACCCATCTCACAGGAATGAACTGCGAGGAAGAACCAGCAAAGGTTGGAAAGCCTTTTGATCTTCCTGAAAGGTGGTTGCCAGATGGAGAACAGAACTGTTAGAATATAACGAAGTTGCACTCAAGATAGTCCTCATCTTGTTCAACTTTTCCCTGCAACTCCGTATTAGAGGAGAGATTTATCATGTGCTGTGATGTGGGGGGAGGCTTAGAGAAGGGGGCTTACTTTTTGGGACATCAGAGATGGAGAGGAAGGGTAAGCAACTTGTCACTCAGTCAAGAGGATGCCTGTGTATCAGGGAGCCGTGAAACATAAGGAACACATTTATGGAAATACACACTGATCTATCTGTTTATTGTCAGATTTGGAGAAAGGAGAAAGGATTTGAGAAGCTTCTTACCACTTTCCTCACCCTTGACGCCCTGCCTCACAAAAAACTTTTTCCTTTCAATCCTCTGGCTGAGTCTACATGAAGTCTCTGAGATTTATATAAAAAAATACACTTAAAGTTATATGTTTTTGAATATTCCCACCCCATACTGGTATTTTTGTGACTAGAAATAAAAGTAAACTTTATACAGGTGCATTTGTATGACATGGATACAGCTGGAACAGTATATAGTTCTATTTGACCTAACTGATCAAAAACAAACTTTCTCAAAAACCAGCTTCATGAATATGTTAAACTTTTAGATAAACTTTCTAAGTATGTATTGAAGTGTCTTTTATATAGAATTTAGTTGCAGAAACCAACCTGTTTGTTTAAAATTCATTTTTTATGGGACCAAACTCTGGGTCAAAAACAATGGGTTCTGACATGTCTGCTGTGATGACAAATTCATGTTCACACCTGCCCACTTTGCGGAAGACGCATCAGCGATGTGTGGGTGGCACGTATCATTCTGCCAGGACACACAGTGCTGATGGGCAGGTCTCTGGGTCCCACTCAGTGCTCCGGAGGGTGGATGGCCACACCTGAGACACACTACACACGACGCTCATTGGGATGTGCTGAAGAAAGAGCCTAGCCGGCTCCAGTAGACAGGCATATGCTGGGCGGGTCCTCAGGATGCGAGTTTCCAGGGAAATTCCTCCCGGCCACAACTGGGCATGTCATCCTCCTTCCCACTGTCCTTTAAACAATGGCAGGAACTCCGCACTCAGACTTGCCGCACAGTAGGCACCAGAAGAGTAATACAAATAATTCTCCACTGAAAATGCTAAGTGTTTAAAACAGAACTAGGCAAGAATTTAATTAATTTCATTTCACTGAACTTAGAGGTTTTTAACGGAAATCTCGGAGTTGTGATACCAGACAAGTCACCTTTGGAAGAAGCAGTGGAGAATGAACAATCCAGGTGTGAATATTGGCAGCAATGACCCTTGAGAGGCTGATGGAACAGGTGCACAGAAGTTATTGATGAAGATAGCTGGTTGTGCATTGAAATATTTTATTAAGATGGAAAAGTAGCCAGGCAACAATGTACATTTGTTGTATTCATTAGACACTTTTTGAGAGGCAATGTAACCATTTGGTTATACTGAGATTTAAAAACCATTATCAAAATTGAGATTTAAAAAGTGTTGTCGGCCAGCTGCTGTGGTTTATGCCTGTAATCCCAGCAGTTTGGGCAGCTGAGGCAGGGGGATCACAAGGTCAAGAGTTTAAGACCAGCCTGGCCAATATAGTGAAACCCTGTGTCTACTAAAAATACAAATCTTAGTCAGGCATAGTGGTGCATGCCTGTAGTCCCAGCTACTCGGGAGGCTGAGGCAGAATGGCTTGAACCCGGGAGACGGAGGTTGCAGTGAGCCAAGGTCATGCCACTGCCCTCCTTATAGCCTGGGTGACAGAGCGAGACTCTATCTCAAAAAAAAAACAAAAACAAAAAACAAAAAAACAAACAGGTTATTAAAGTCGAGATCAAAATTGAGATTTAAAAACTGTTGTAAATTGAGTTTTAAAAATTCACCAAATTGAGATAGAAAAAGTGTTATACATACAGCATAACAAGCTGCCCTTAGAGAAGAATCCCTTTTCTTCCCAGCTTTTCCTTGGTATTAGAGCTCACTCTAGGCTTTGAAGATCAGAAGCAAACACTGTGTTAACAATGCCACAGAATGGCCTCAGCCGGAAACGGGGTCCCAGGAGTCCTGCAGGCTCCTTCAGGGCTTACTCAGCCCAGCAGTACCACCTCAGCTTCCTCCCTTCCCAACACCTTGTCCCCAGGGCCCTTGTGCTGTGCATGGACAGCAGGTGAGGGCCTGGCTTTCTGGTTGTGCTGAGGAGCATGGGGAGGTAGCCTGCAGAAGACAAATGTTCCTGGGCCCTGAAGCCTTTGTCCAAGCCCTGCCTCCTGCTGGCTCCCTGCTGGACCTCCCGTCTCACCAAGTCCAGCCTCGCCCTGCCTGCTGCATAGTCTCACTAAAGAGGGATGCTGCCTGGGGGATGTGGCAGAGCTTACCATCCATGGGCATGTGAACAGTTGTCACTCCTTGGACAGCACCACTGAGGGATGCTGGCTCCTGGAGCCATTCACCTGAGCACCCACAGTGACTCCCTGAAGGGGAAGCTGCTCCCCTCATCCCCTGCTCCATGTCCCAGAACACTGCTCCCCTGGGCTGTTGTCTGCAGCCTCTGCACAGTGACTCCCCCAGGGGAGGATCGTCCTCTCTGCTGCCTGGTCCGGAGGTGGAGCCCATCCACTCAGGGAGGACACTGGAGCTGGCAGCTCCCGCCTCACCCATCCTATCCTTCCTAACGTGAGCACTAGCCATGACCCCTACCTCACCCACCGACTTCCACTAAGATGAGGATTCGTTTCTACGTGTGTGTCTTCCTCATTCCCTAAAACCTGTCACATTTTCATCTGTCCACACAAGAACCTTGAGTTGGATGCCAACCTCTTCCACCCAGTAGGATGGGGGAAGTCTCCTCTGGCCTAAGCAGCCCTCTGGCTTGGACACTTTCCCACTGAAGATGACTCCAGGTTAGCTAAGACACAGGTGCATGGAGTCTGGCATCCTCCCTCCACAAATGGTAATTCTCTCCCTACCCGGCCATTGGCCTGGGAATTGGATGTATACTGAGAAGGCTCATGGATGTGGTTTGGGGAAACCTAGACATAGATAACTGAGTATCTCTGACCACTTGTTCATGCATTTGGAAAAAAAGTTTTATATTAAATATCTGTGAGTGGCCGGGAGCGGTGGCTCACTCCTGTAATCCCAACACTTTGGGAGGTTGAGGCTGCTGGATCACCTGAGGATGGGAGTGAGACCAGCCTCACCAACATGGAGAAAACCCCATCTCTCTACTAAAAAATACAAAATTAGCCAGGTGTGGTGGTGTATGCCTGTAATCCCAGCTACTCATGAGACTGAGTCAGGAGAATCACTTGAACTGGGGAGGTGGAGGTTGTGGTGAGCCGAGATCGCACCATTGCACTCCAGCCTGGGCAAAAAGAGTAAAACTCCATCTCAAAAAAAAAAAAATCTGTAAGCAACATATTATGTTCAGAAAATGAGTGCATGATGATGAATAAGGCAAAATTCCTACCCTCAAGAACACACAGCCAAATGCAGAGACAGAGGAGGGTGCAGGAAAACAGCTATGGGACAGCGATGGGTGCCGGAGTGAGAGTGTGGACACGGAGGAAGGCACTGCCATGTGTGTGCGCAGGAAACAAAGGAAGAAACAAGGAAGGGAAAATAAAGATGAATGAGCTCTCACCGACAAATCAAACAAAGGTGGTAGATGCAATCAATTTCTGTTGTTATAAGGATACCATTTGAAATACTTTTATGAAATAAGCAATTGGAATGCATGTAATATATTTGAAAAAAAAGTTAAAAATACTTTAACCACATCCATACTTAAGGCTATTAGAATGTATCACTGATGTATAAAAAGCCTAAGTGTTATTTCTTCACATCTTTGTTCATCTATGAATTCATCTAAGTGCAATGGCAAAACAATGTACGTAAACATCTATTTACTCTCTATGTAAGAACAGGGGTGTGTGTGTATGTGCACATGTGTGTGGTGCAACCACAGGACATAAAGCTGGGGAGAGATTTTCTAACCTAGTGACCTATTCCCATCCCAGGGATTCCTATGGAAACTGTGTGTGTCTGGTAATTATTATTCCGACCCTATTAGCATAATGATAGCCTAGTTCTCTGGCTCTGCATTTTTATCCACAATCTCCCAGAGGTCTTTAAGCTTGTTAATAATCATTACAGATAGCCAATGAAGTGAATCATGGCTAAAATGAACTCACCTGAACTAAAGAGATTAACCCTAGTCAAGCCCGAAGTGTCCCGTAAGTATTCATCAAAAATCTCCACCTATCAGCAAATAAAAACTAAAGAGACCTACAGGGAAATTGCCCCATGTGAGAACACATATTTTTGCTTCAGTGAGTGGCTTCCTCCCAGCGGTTCCCTCTTTAATTAACACCACCAGACACATTTTAGGTGTTTTCAGCACGCATCCTTCTGCAGATGTGGTTGCGAGTTTCTTGATGCCCTCAGCCTTTTGTGAGATGCTAAGATATGTCTGTCAGCCAACAAGGCACTGTGTGAAGCAGATTCGCTCCTCATGGAACTAAATCATTCTTGGAGTGTAGTTTAATCAACCTTTGTTTTCTTCCTCTCCCTTCATTTTCTTTCATAGTTCTAATTCCAAGCATAAGAAAGTCTGTCTCTGATTCTTTTGCCCCAAATCTGTTCTCCGTCCAGGGCTGGCTGTTGGCCCCTCTGAGCCTCCCATCCTGCAGGAGTGTTTAGACTTCTCCACCTGCAGAAGGCTTGTGATCAACTGGGATGTGTCTGTGGCCCTAAAATTTATCCTAAAGGTTTCCAGAATCCTGTTACCTTTACCATCTGGTCATCCATCATAGTTGTTTTGAGAACTCAACAATACAACTTCTCTTGAAATATTTTCAAGTCTATTTCTTATTTTTTTTATTACAAAGACAGCATTAGAGCATAATAAATTTTTTTCCTAATTTGCAAGAAATTATGTTGTATATGTTTCTTAGAAAAGCAATACATGTTTGTTGCAGGAAATTAAGATAACACACTAACACAAATGTGAAAGAAAGAAAGGAGGCAGAGAGGGAAAAAGAAAAGACAAATACAACTCCCCGCCCCCCCCCAAAAAAAAAACCCACATATCCTTAAAAACCATCACCTCCAAGGAAAAGCCTTTTTCTCTATTTTGGTGTCTACACTCAAAATCTCTTGCCACCATCCATCCACTGGTTCCCTTCACCGAATGAGCCACCCCACTACAGAAGATATACCGACTGGCTGTTTTCTCAGGAGAAGGGGAAGGTCTGATAATGGTGGCAGCTGCTGTTTGGCCACCATCCGCCCTGGCCAGATCCACTGTCTTTTTCTCAACATGAAGTTCCGTACTCAATCCCCACTACCTCCACAGGTCACAATATCCTCAGCCATGAAACCTGCCATGCACTGTGTTTTCATTATCTCCCAAGTGGTCGGGATAGCAGTGACCTCCAATGCACTGCTGCCTCTCCCGATTCCCTAACGCCATCTCCTACCCATCCTTGGTTGCCGTCATGGACAGCAGCTGTGTGCTTGTCTTGCATCTCCATTATCCTGTGTGTGCACTCACGTGGATGCCCACACGCATGTGTGCACACACACACACACACGTGCTCTTTTCATGTCTCCTATGGTTGACCGCTTTCATTGTTGAAAAGGCTGGATAGCTTCCTTGAGCATTTCATGTTTTTGTGACATTGACCCATCAATTTCCAATCAATCAAGTTTAGTTCTCTTGAGCAAATACTTAGTGAAGTTTCTGGGTCATTGGGTAGCAGGTTTACTTTTAGAGAAAAAGAGTTTTCCAAAGTAGTTGAACCAATTTACGCTCTCACCAGAAATATCTGAGAGTGAAGTTGTTTCATACTTCGTCAACATTCGATGTATGAGCTTGAGTTTCAAATAATTAAATAGATGATGGATAAAGATAGAGAGATGATAACTAGATAGCCGGATGATAAATAGCTAGGTGGGTGGCTAGATACATACAGATAGATAGACAGGTAGATAGATAGATAGACAGACAGACAGATAGATAGGACATTGGTAGATACATGGATGGATGGAGATAGAGAGCTAGATAGAGACATATTGGTAGAGATAGAGAGATGAGACGTGAGAGATAAAGACATGGATGGAGACAGACAGATAAATAGAGAGATTGATAAAGAGATAGATGAAGATATGGAGATATCTTCATGGATAAAGAGATAGAGACATGGATAGTTAGAAATAGAGAGACAGAGAGCTAGATAGGAAGCTAGATAGAGATAGATAGATGATAGATAGATAGATGATAGATAGATAGATAGATAGATAGATAGATAGATAAATAATAGGCAAATTGACAGATGAAACCAGAGGAGGAAAAGCAGCAGCACCCCGGGGTGGGCATCAAGGAGTCCTGGGTCTAATCTCACGATGATTTCACCAGCTGTGAACCTGGGACCCTGGGTATCTCTTTCTGCCTCCCTGAGAAGATGGCTCATCATCACCACACCTGTCTCTGCTGTCAGAGCATGTTTCCCCCACTTGGTCTTGTCTGGCAAATACCTGTGCATCTTCCGGTCTGTAAATTTCCTTGTAAGCACTGGATTCTCCAGGAGCCCTCCCCTCCCCACTCTCTGGGGACGGGAGTCTTTGTCTTCGCTAACTTGCCCACCTGCCTTGCCCAGCACTGAGTGCCCCAGGCAGAGTCTGCTGCACACCCCTCTCTGTTCTCTTCCTCCTCCAGAGTTGAAACCTCATGGAGCCCAGAAATGAAAACACAGAAAATCGCACTTCAGACTGCTCAGGCAGCACAGCAGTTAAAGTGAAATAATTCTCTTTTAAACCCTGTGTCGCAGTGAACACACTACCAAAAACTGGAATTGAAAAAAGATGCTTTCCCAGTGCATCTCACAGGGTCGTTGAATACTCGAATGAGAGAGACCATCTGTATGAAAGCATCTTATGAACTTGAGATGATTATACTAAAGGGAAGTAACAGGAATAAACACATGCAGAAGCAGAGTCCATTACGCTTTCAAACATTGGATGAGTTATTCCATGATCATTTTGCCATCTTGCTTGGTCATACTGTCTCATTGGGCTAATTTACTATGTGGTTTCTGGGCTGTAATTCTTCCCCAGCTGCTGTACCTCTAGGTGGCCTTCCTGGTGACCTTTCGGGTATTTTCTTGTGCCTGTCTCATTCATCCTGGTGTTCCTCCCTGCTCACTCTATGGGCTCTAAGCAATCATCTTCATTCTCAATGCCTTTGGTCATCAGTGACTCCCAAAACCAGTTCCCAAAGCCTCTCCCTTTGGCACCTCATTCTCTGACCACTGGACACTTGGTTTCCCGAGTAAGAACTCTGGAGGGTGTTAGTTCACACTTCCTGGCTCTGAGACCCACATCCAATGGTCCCCACTCACAGCCTCATGCGCCTTCCCTGTACCGACCTTCTGGTTAGCACAGGAGCCCTGGTTCATCTCGCAGGTCTGTCACCCAGGCTTTTTACAGATGGGTATGGAATTGATGATGTCACTTTGGATTGTTCTTCCGTGACTTACCCGGTGAAAGTGACACGCTGCCTTCCCTTGTCTAGAACGCCCCTTGCCTGTCTCCATGTCCTCCAGCTGTTGCCTCAACCTTCTAGACATGTCTGAGCGGAGTGAGGAAGCCCTTCCTCCACACCCCACGGCACCTTGGACCTTCCTAGACAGAAATGTTCTCCTTTCTTATCTGCTGGCCCCTGAGCACTGGTCTTTAGAACATGGGTGGCTTACACATGGCCTCTGAATAAGAGTCTGTCAAGCAAATGAGATTTCCAAACTACAACAGGATAAATTGGGACTGAATTATGACCGAATTCGCCTTCCCTGAAAGGTTTATCTCTTGGCGGCATCAGACAGGTGTTCCCTCCAAGGCCACATGAAGTGATTCGGCCTGGAGTCCCAGCATCCAGGAAATCTTCAGTCTCCCTTTGGAGCTTGTGGGCTCCAGGTTCCAGGAGCACCCATGTGAGCTCTAACCAAGTGTGACAGTCCTTCAAATCTGTGTCACCTTGCAGATGTTCAACCAAAAGGTCTGTGTGAGCACAAGTGATAGCTGCCTATCCCCCCAGCTCAGCAGCAAGAAGGAACGCTGACTCCACTCCCACTGCAGAGCTGGGAGGAAAAACGAGAGCTTCATTTATTTAGCTCTCCCCAGATTCTTAATTTGCACACTTAAAAATTAAGTCAAAATACAAGAATCACACAGTTCCAGACCTGTACATGTTTTCCAGTCTTGGAGGAATGAGTTGGAAGTGGCCAGGAGAACTGATTTACCCAGCTTGCAGCAAAATCCAGCTGTTCTCAGATAAGCTTTTCCGGTCACTCTTAACTGTGCTGTATCAGCCTGTAAGTTGAAATCCTACTGCTTTCAGTGAGTCTCTTTAAAACATGGAAACAGTGTTTGCTTATTCCTCATGCTAGAATCCATCTCCTGCCAAAGCTGCAGTCCCGTTTCCTAGTTTTAAATTGTGTGGCTCCCCACTGAGTGAGAGCTCAGACATATGTATGCAATAAATTCAGAAACGTTGATCCTCAGAGCAGATGAAAGGATGAATAACAGGGCAGTCATAAACCAGCAGCCTGCATCATATTTTACCTCCAGTTTCAAAATACATCATACGGACAGGTTTCCCCATGTCAGGAAATGGTATCCAAACAGTTCAAACCGATTTCTCAGCTGCCTCTGTAAAAACAGCTTTAGCTTAGTCATAAAACTGTTGAACTCTATGTAGGTTCTCCTTATTTCCTACAGTTTTGATTCATCATATGGCCTTTTGTCAGCCAAACAACAGGCACCTCCGAACATCTCTGCAGGGCACACCGCAGCCTCAAGTGCTACGAGTGGCCGCATGCTTAACCTCAACGCAAACCCTTCCGAGGAGAAGCCACCAAGCCGTAGATACAAGTCCACCCAATTAGAATCTTTTTTTTTTTTAAATACAGAAAATGCATTCAAGACCCAGGAAGCCTGAGCAGTAAAGGCGGAGGTCAGGTGAGTGAAATACGGGGTCACATATGTGTGGGATGAGCTGCCCTAGAGTAAGATGAGGGAAGTGTATGAGTGTGCACAGCACATGTTGAACGGCAAGATGAAGAGAGCATGGACTGTGCATGCAGACGGCCCGCAGCATCTGGTCAGCTGTTATGTGTGGTCAGGGTTCCCCAAGGAACAGGGCCAGTGAGGAGGTCATCTATCTCTATATCTATACAGCATCTACTATCTATACATATATAATACATTTTATATACACACACACACACACACACACACACACGTGGCACATGCAGATACACCCAAACATACATACACAAACACAGAGACGAAGAGAGAGAAAGAGAGAGAAACAGATTTACAGTCACGAGTCCCTTGGTGAAAGGAGTATGTTCTAAGAAACATCTCATTAGGCGATTTCATCTCTGTGCAATCATAGAGTGCACTCACACAAACCTAGATCATGGGACAGCCTGCTGCACTCCACACCTAGGCTGGAAGGCGTAGCCTATGGTTCCTAGGCTGCAAACCTGTACAGCATGTTACTGTACTGAATTGTAACACAATAGTGAGTATTTGTGGATCTAAGAATAGAAAAGTTACAGTAAAAACACAATATGAAATATAACAAACGGGACATCTGTACAGGGCGCTCATCATGAATGAAACTTGCAGGACAAGAAGTTGCAGTGAGGGAGTCAGGGAGTGACTGGGGAGTGAACGTGCAAGGCTGGGGCATCACTGCACATGCCCTAGACCGCAGGACCGCTGTGCCCTAGGCTGTGCTCAGTTCATCAAAACCATTGTTTCTTCAGTCATAAATCAGCCCCTGCTTGCTGTTTTCAGATGCTTGCTGTAACTTTTTTACTTTATTAACTTTTTAAATTTCTTAACATTTTTACTCCTTTGTAATAATCCTTAGCTTAAACCACAAACACTGTACCACTTTAGTCTAAAATGCTTATAGACTATGAAAATAAAGAAGAAATAAAGTATTTTCTTTCTTTATGCAAGGATACTAGGCTTCATACCTGGTTGATAAAAAGCTTATAGACTAAGAAAATATAAAGAAAAAGAAATAAAATATGTTCTTATAGTCTATAAACTTTTTTATTTTATTTTATTTTATTATTTTGGAGACACAGTCCTACTCTGTTGCCCAGGCTGGAGTGCAATGGCACGATCTTGGCTCACTGCAACCTCCACCTCCTGGGTTCGAGCGGTTCTCCTGTCTCAGCCTCCTGAGTAGTTGGGATTACAGGCGTGCACCACCACGCCTGGCTAATTTTTTTGTATTTTTAGTAGAGACAGCGTTTCTCCTTGTTGGCCAGGCTGGTCTCAAACTCCTAACCTCAGGTGATCCACCTGCCTCGGCCTCCCAAAGTGCTGCGATTACAGGCATGAGCCACTGTGCTTGGCCTCTATTTTTTTTTTTATTTTTATTTTTTTACTTTTTAAACTTACTTGTTAAAAATTGAGACACAGAATGTTTTTCCACTGGTTTGTGTCATCTCTGATTTATTTGAGCAGTGTTTTGTAGTCCTCATTGTCAGGGTCTTCGACCCCCACAGCTAGCAGTATCTCTAGTTGTTTTATTCTTTTTGTGTCAATTGTGAACAGGATTGCCTTCCTGATTTGGCTCTCAGCTTGACTGTTGTTGGCATGTAGGAATGCTAGTGAGCACTGTACGCTGATTTTGTATTCTGAAACTTTGCTAAAGTTCATCAGCTGAAGGAGCTTTTGAGTTGAGACCATGCGGCTTTCCATATAGAATCATGTCATCTGAACACAGGAATACTTCGACTTCCTCTCTTCCTATTTGGGTGCCTGCTATTTCCTTCTCTTTTCTGATGGTTCTGACCAAGACTTCCACTACTATGTAGAATAGCAGTGGTGAGAGAGGGCATGCTTGTCTTGTGCCAGTTTTCAAGGGAAATGCTTCCAGCTTTTGCCCATTCAGTATGACATTGGCTGTGGGTTTGTCACAGATAGGTCTTATTATTTTGACGTGTGTTCCTTCAATACCTAGCTTACTGAGCATTTTTAATATGAAGGTATGTGGAATTTTATCAAAAGCCTTTTCTGCATCTATAGAGATGATCATGAGGTTTTTATCTGCAGTTCTGTTGGGTACTAGGTTTCATACCTGATTGATGAAATAATCTGTACAAAAAAACTCCATGAGTTTACCTATATAACAAACCTGCACAGGTGCCCCTGAACCTATAATAAAAATTTTTAAACTAGAATATCATCTACAAACACTCACAGCTAACTTCATATTTAATGGGGAGAAGCTGGAAGCTTACTTGTGAAGATGAAGAACATGACAAGGATACTCCTTCTCACCATTGCTTTTCAACATTGTACTGAAAGTCCTAGCTAATACAGTATGGCAAGAAAAGGAAAGAAAAGCTACACAGATTGGGAAGGAAGAAATGAAACTGTTGGCTGGGAGATGACATGATTTTGGAGTAATCAACCACAAAACAAGGGATTTGCATGAGGTTGAATGAAATAAAGTTAGTATACAAAAGCCAATCACTTTCCTATATACCAGCAATGAACAATTGGAATTTGAAATTAAAAGCACAATATTATTTACATTAGCACTCCCCCAAAATGAAAAACTTAAGTATAAATTTAACAAAATATGTGTAAGATCTATATGAGAAAAACTACAAAAATCTGATGAAAGGAATACAATAACTAAATCAGTAAAGAGATATTCTATGTTCATGGACAGGAAGACTCAATATTGTCAAGATGTTGGTTCTTCACAACCCAATCTATAGAATCAATGCAATCCCAATCAAAATTTTAGCAAATTATTACATGAATATTGACAAAAGGAACTTCTCCAAAGTTTGCATGAAAGTCCAAGAGACTCAGGATAGCCAGTACAACATAAGAGAGCAGAGTGAGAGGACTGTGCATTATCTGACTTCCAGACTTACGATAAAACGCCAGGAACCAAGGCAGTGTGGTACTGATGGAGGGACAGTCAGACAGACCAATGGAAGCGAACAGAGAACTCAGAAACAAACCGACCTAAATAGAGTCAGCTCATCTCTGACAAAGCAGCAAAGACAATAAAATCCAGAAAATAGCATTTTCAACAACTGGGCAGCTACATGCAAGAAAAGTGAAATGAAAAGAGCTCTCTTGAAAGAGGGTCTTTGAGGGCCACCTGTGATAGGAGCAGAAAATGCCCAGCAGGACTTCGGGCACTCAGTGAGCTCTCCCAGGGACCCCGTGGCTGGACTTCAATATCCCTGAGCCCCCATCTCTATAAGGCTTTCCGCAAAGGCTACGGAGACTCTCGTCGGTCTCGGGTAGGAGGCAGTACTGAAGGGTCATCAGCACACTCTTCCCTCAGGTGAGTGTACAAACCCCTGGCCTTGTAGATGATGTTGACCTTAATCCCCTGAATGTCCCTGGCTGAAGACAGGCCCCGACTACAGAGGCCAGGCCAGAAAGCTCATCTGATTACGAGTCGATTAAGACTCATCAATAATAAATAAATAAACACAGTAACATAAAAATAAACAAAACACAAACACACATCTTCGCCTCAGCCTACACAGGGTCAGGATCACCCACATCACTATCTTCCACATCCTCCTCTTGTCCCACTGGAAGGTCTTCAGGGCCAGTGATGGGCATGGAGCTGCCAGCTCCTAGGAGGACCATGCCTTCTTCAGGGCCCCTCTTGAGGAATCTGCCTTTGGCTGTTTATAGTTAGCTCGTTTTTACAAGCAGAAGGAATACACTCTAAAATCATAATAAAAGGTGTAGGATAGTAAAGACATAAACCATTAGCATTATGGCTCATTTCAGTCATCAAGCACTGCATGTTCATGTCCTTCCATGTTCACGTCCGTATGTGCTAGACTTTTATGTGACTGGCAGAGCGTGGTAGGTTTGCTTACAGCAGCATCACCACACACACACGAGTGTACTGTGCCACGATGCTGGGGTGACCACTACGCCATGAGACAATAGTAATTCTCAGCTCCGTTACAGTCTTACAGAACCACTGTCCTATGCGCAGTCCTTTGTTGACCAAAACGTTGTCTGACACATAAGTGCAGTTTAAGAGATTTATTTCAATGAGTCACAGCTTCTCTGGCTGCGGGGATTGGGAAGTTCAGATCTGCAGGCCAGGCTCTGGGCAGGGCTGTCTGGGAACTCTTGGGGGGTCTGTGCTGCAGGCTTCAGGCAGAGGTTCTTCTTCCTCAGGGAGCCTCCAAGCTGTGCTGAGGGCCTTTCAACTGGGGGAGGAAGCCCACATACACAGCTGTGGAAAGCCCCTTATGTGCAGTCCACTGACCACAGGCTTACCCACATCCACAAGACAGCGCTGTGTGGCTTGTGTGCCACTGAATCCCTTGGCCTGGCTGATGGGAGACCTGAAAGTGACCATCAGGAGTGGGTGGGCTGCAGCCACAGGTGCCCATCCGCCAGCTCCCACTCAGCATTGCTGAAGTGGGACCCCCTCCCACCTCCGCCTTGAGGGCAGCATGGGGAGCAGGTGGATTCTCTGGCTCTCCCCATCTTCCTGGGGTTGGATGAGGGGACTCACCCTGTCAGAGGGGACAGAGCATGGCCTGTGCACTTTGCAGCCCTGGCTGTAGCTGGTCGGGAATCACCTGGGCCTAGGCAGGGAAGGCAGGCCAGGATGAGGGACAGGGCAGAGGAGGGTAGGAGAGGTGAACACTGGGACACAGGAAAAATAAAATGTCAAGGGTGGTAGAAGACAGGGCGCCCTGAGGTGTCCTCCCTGGTCTATTTCCACAGTGGCCTCTCATATATTCCCAAGACTGAGCTGCCTACAACAGCAAAGACATGTGTACCGTCACAGATACTGTACTGACAACAAAATTCAGACCCAGCAGGTACGTGCGCCAGGATCTCATTCGGTACACTCCAGGTGGGGCGTGGCTGCTGGGTGGTGTCGGCTGTAAGGACAGTAGCAGCCAGACAGGCGTGATGGCTGGAGGGCAGGATGCTGGGGCTTTCTGATGGGGAGAAGGCTACCTGGGTGTCCTCACCTTGTAAGAATGCAGCCACCCTTTGGTCTGTGCCCTTTTCTGTATAAAAAATTAAAAGTTCAAAGAAAGAAAGAAGAGAGTGCCTACCCTGAAGCTTGCCTCAATGCCTTTGAATGTCACTTGTGCCTTAGGCTAAATTCTTGTACCATGGATAGAAAAGCCACCTGAGGAATTAGATACTTTTTCAAATATCCTTCATGTGATGGGCATCCAGGGTGATGAGGAAGGCATATATTATCACCCCATTCCAAGGATAAGAAGACAGGTACACGGAGGATGAGCAGCTCAGCCAGGCTCCCAGGAAGCTAGGACCCCACCTCCATAGAGACAGGACCACACAGAGCAAGGGTTCCATCTTGCTACGGGCCCAACTCCACCTAACAGAGGCCCCATCTTCACAGGGACATGGCCCCAGCTGGCAAGGGATCTACCTCCATAGAAACACTACCCCTCTTATAAAAGGCTCCCCTCTTCATAGGGACATGGCTCCACCCAGGGGGCTGCCCCTTCATAGGGACATGGCCCCACCTAGCAAGGGCCCTATCTTCACTGTCTTCATAGGCATGTGACCCCATGTAGCAAGGACCACGCCTTCATAAGGACATGGCCTCACCCAGAAAGGGCCCATCTTCATAGAGACACAACTCCATCTAGCCAGGGCCACCCCTTCATAGGGACATGACCCCACCTAGCCATGACCCCATCTAGATGGGGCCTCCCCTTCATAGGGATAGAGCCCAGACACGGCAGGGTTTTTCCACCTCCACCTGGATCTGCAGGGGACCTATGTGCTAAAACGATACCGCAAAGTTCCTTTCAATGGTAACTTTGAAATAAGATTTGATTAAAAAAACGCAATATGTTAAGTGGGCCATAGTTTTTGTAAGGGTGTTACAAAGGCTGAGGTCATGAAATCTGAGACTCTGTGTCTCGGAACACATCCTGAGTCATGGAAAGCAGCTGAGCAGACTGGTCCCTAAACAGGGCTATGGATCTAACACGATCCTGGTCTCTTTCCTAACTTTGCCAGCGACACTTTGGAGAGCCTAGACTACATACAGGATAGATTCCACGTCTGTTAAATTAAATAGGATTAGTGACAAACAGGTGTTGGACTTAGAAGAGCCACAGTGATGGGGAATGCCATTTTAAATCTGTTTTAATGGGACATGAATATTGTAAAATGCTCCTTCATTAATATATTCAATGGATATTTCTTGTGCATCTCTTAAGCTAAGTTGCTCCCCCGAAGGAGTTGGATTTTGTAACCAGCTTCCTCTCTGTAAGCGGTGAGCCTGGGACCAACCATGTGACCTCTTAGAGCTTTCCTCTAGGTGCAGAAAGATACCAGTCAACCTCTCTTGCTGAGGCCCCGATGGCAGGTACACACTGTAAAGTGCCGCGCTGTGTGGCCATTGCTCACTCCCAGTTCTAAACCCAGGCAGTCATCTTAGGCATTTCTTGAAAGTTATTTGATCCCCCTTCATTGATGTGCACTGGTTTGTGATGAAGGGACCACAGAGGCACCATTATATATGTCCTTGTCTTTGGCCAAATAGAAGCAGTGTAACGGTATTGAGCACTGGCGTCCAGGGCGAGGGCCTGCATGTGAGCAGCACGTTGGCATTCTCTTCCCGCGCCTGGTACCAACTCAGGTGCATGCCAGAAGGGGGAGGCTTAGGGTTTCTCAAGGTGGGCTTTGAGTGAATGTCAACCAAACTCTCAAGTTTGTCCACATGGAGAGTTTCCTTTGACATGGGGCCAGGCGATCGTGCCTTAAGGGGCTCTGTAAACAGGGAGACTGAGCCAAGTGTGAGTAACTGAAGGAGGAGGGCCCCAGATAGCCCACCAGTTCCACCAGGGGTATTTAATGTAATGAGAGACTGTCTAAGCCAGTGAAGAGACAAATACATAACTCCGCAATTGCACAGCATTAGACTCAATTCCCTGGAAGCCAGAAGAGGCTGCAGTGGGCCGACGGCTGGGCCGGGCGTGTGTGGAGCGGCCTAAAGCCTTTTTCCCTTGCAAGCGCCAGGTCCTGTTACAGCAATAACACAGATACTACAATCGATTCACATCATATGAAACTGAAGCCTGGCAGGAGTTAAAAGCTGTGCTGCCGTGTCTTCTGCTAGACTTGACTATGCAAGATCAATTTGAGAATGGCACTGAAAACACTATTTCCAAACACACTGCTCTGATGGAGCCGAACTGTTTAAATGAGGGTCGGGAACGGCCACCAGCAGGCACGCAGGGCGGTGAGGGATGCCATTCCTCCATCCCATTGCCTACAACCGACCTCAACATCCAGTTGTTTTCTTCAGCACCATTGGTAAGAAACATTAATTGATAACTGTGCATATTTATTTTGCCCTGGCTACAAAAAGCTAAAAGCAAATAGTTTTCTTAAGACTGTTTTATTCACCCCAACAGAGAGAGTGGAGGCCAGGCCACATGGTCAGATCCAGGCCACCCTCTGCCGTTTACATATAAATTATAGCAAAACACTCTGGCAGCGCCCCCCGTGCTAGTGGCAGTTGGATTGCCACTGTGTGTCCAATTAAAAGGGTGTAAAATATCACTGTCAGGCCACACAGCACCATCACCCAGCTCCAATCTGACAGGGGGCTTGGCGGCCAGGGATGGGGTGCCCAGGAGAATTCAAACGCAAAATTTAGGGCCTCTATTTCCTGGAAGGAGAATAAGTGAAACCCATCTTAGTACAATTACTTGGGCAAATTTCTGAAATGTTAGCTTTATTCTCTCTTTATACCACTGTTCACAGGTGTAAGAAACACTTAATTTCAGACAAATGTAGGGAGATACTTCTAGGATCAAATGACTCGGTGCATTTATGTTAATCTAGAAATAAATTCCAGATTTTCTCCAAATTTCAAAGATCCAAGAAAGGGCCTGAGGTACTCCAGTTTCTCTGAGGAAAACTAAAAGTGTTCCACCTTCTCCTGCTTGGCCGGCCCGCAGTGGGTGGGAGGTGTGAGCCTTGAGGCCGCGTCCTGCCCACCCCCTCCATGGGGGGGCACCCTCCCCAGCACGCCAAAAGCCTATGCAGCCTCCCCACTGAAGATCTAACCCAATGCCCTCTCTTCCAGAAACTTCCATGACCCAAATGGCTAAGGGCAGCAGTGTGTTTTAATAGACTTTACTTTTTGGAGCACTTTTAGGTTCACAGCAAAATTGAGCAGAAGGTACAGCATTCCTACACACCCCATCCCCACACAGGCAGAGCCTCCCCCATCAACGGCAGCTTGGTCACAAGGAGAACTCACAGTGACCGATGATTGTCACCCACGGGCTGCAGTGCACATGTGGGTCTCCTGGTGCTGTGCCTTCTATGGTTTGGACAAATGCATCACGGCGTGGGTCCCCATTACCTGTCACTCGGAACACTTTCACTGCCCTCGAAACCCCCATGCTTGGCCTGCTCACCCGTCCCC
Source organism: Cacajao melanocephalus (assembly GCA_963573385.1). Taxonomy (NCBI): domain Eukaryota; kingdom Metazoa; phylum Chordata; class Mammalia; order Primates; family Pitheciidae; genus Cacajao; species Cacajao melanocephalus. The sequence continues at coordinate 35,929 of CAUYLG010073625.1, read as the reverse complement.
CAGCCAAATTCCTGGCAGCCAAATATCTCTTTCCCATCTCCGTGGTTCTGCCTTTGTTGGAAAGTCATAAAGTTGGTGTACAAGTCAGGGTTCTTCAGAGAAATAGAACCACATACACATGCACACACACACATGTACACAGGCGTGTGCACACACACACACACATGTACACATGCACACGCACGTATTTCCAACAGGGAGCTGCTCCTGTGGTTATGGAGGCAGAGGAGACGCAGGTCTGCGGTCAGCGTGGTGGGGCCACGGAGGCTGCTCTTTCGAGAGTGGAAGGGCAGGAGGAGCTCGCTCTTACCCTTGGAGGATTGGTTTTCTCTCTATTCAGGCCTTCAAGAGGTTGGATGAGGCCACCCACACTGCCATGTGCCACCACACCTAGCTAATTTTGTATTTTTAGTAGAGACAGGGTTTCTCCGTGTTGGTCAGGCTGGTCTTGAACTCCCGACCTCGGGTGATCCGCTCTCCTCCCCCTTCCAAAGTGCTGGGATTACAGGCGTGAGCCAATGTGCCCGGCCGGATTCCCTTTTAACATCTCCTCTGCTGCTTTCTTCATTCCATCCAGGAGAGACTCCTGTGTGGCCCCCCGCACACTCCCATGCCACGCCAGCCGCCCCTCACCTTGCCGCCTACCTGATGGACACCCACGAGGTCCTCCAAGGGTGAACATTCCTCACCGAGCACCTTGCACTATTCCCGGTCCTCTGGGCTGGAGGGGCTTCAACATCTGGAAGGCCCACCCACATCCTCTGCAGAGAGTGCCAATCTTCACTCGCCATGAGCAAGACAGATGTCACTCCCTGTCCCTCTTGGGCCAGCCCAAGTCCCGGCTTCCCCACATGTTCTTCTTCTGCCCACTCTGCAGGGCAGGAAGGAGGTGGTCTCTTTCTGCCGAGGTCCTTGGATCTGGTGAGGTCTTCTCTCCAGTTGCCCCCGTCATCTCCCACGTGCCCAAGGCTCAGGGGCTGTGGGCTGTAGCCCCTCCTGGTTCAGGAGCATCATACCCAGGAGAGAGCATGACTTCCTGAGAGGAGGGAGAGGGCCTTCCTCCTGGGAGGGCCTGGGTGGCAGGGCAGGTGCAGGCTGGGCCTGACATCGTGGATGATTTTGTGCTTTGTCTAAAGTTTTGATGGATGATTTTAAATTTAAGACCTTCATGGTAGAAATGTATACAACGCTTTTAGCTTCTCAATTTGATTTCTGATTCATTTTGTCATTTTCTTATCTCCGTAAGGCAGCTATTATTTGTCACAAGAAACTGAGACAAACAGAAGGCGGTGAACTCTGTAAGCTCACACCAGAAAACGAAACGCAGGATGTGGCCAGAAGCAAGGCCTTGAGTGTGGGGTCCTGGGCTCGCTCTCCCGAAGCCCACGTCAGGAGACCCCCTTCCCGACGGCTGGATGTGCACTTGGATCACGCACACGTCGCCCTGCTGACTTTTCCCCGCCACATGGGCTGCTCTTCAGTACGTTTCTGAGCTCTCCATTCCTCTGTCTCTCCTTGCAGCTACCTGCCTATCCACCAGCACTGCAGCCACCCCAGACGATGTTCTGTGTGCATTCTGAACCAGGTACTCTCCAACACTTACATCAATTAACTCATTCAGCCTCTTAGCAAATTGTCCCATTCTACAGGTGAGGAAGCTGAGAGACAAATAAGTGAAGGAAACAAGTCCAAGGTCACAGCGAGGGCCAGGGCTAGGGTCTGAGCTCAGGCCACCGGGCAGGGGTCTGCTTTGAGCCACAGCGAGCCTGTGGCCTTATCAGGTTACGTTCTTTCCTGGTGGCTGCCCTGAAAGCTGCTTTAGGACATGCCTGAGGTGTCTGAGCCACCCCTCCCCTGGGCCAGGCACTCAGGCTTGGTGGCAGGGGCTACAGAGAGGCTCAGTAAGGCCACCAGGAGCAGATGAGGGCCTGGTCATAGCCATGTTCTCACTGGGGAGGGAGGCCTGGCAGATGGCTGGCAAGAGGGGAGACTTTCTTTCCGACACATTCTCCTGCCTTTGGAACTTGGCCCATAGATTGGCCATTTGAACTATCAAGGAACTCAAATGTTAAAAAGTTGAACTTCACACACTTAAAATATTTGGTATGAGACCCTATAACTGGCAGTGCAGAGGTGCCCAGGGGACCCAAGGCATGCAAGTTTCAGGAACACCTGGAGAGGGTAGCCAGGCCCCCAGCAGCAAGGGCTGGAGTCCAGCGTCTCAGGCGGCCTCAGAAGCCATCCACAGGCCTCGAGAGAGTCGGGTGCCCATCTTCCACAGCACCCAGAGGATTCTGAGGGATAAGTTCCCAGGACTACTCTGGGAGGAAATATTACTCTTTACTCCAGTTTTCTTGATGTTAATGACAATTAACATCCATGTCACAGGGTTGCGGTGAGGCATAAATTAAAATAAACGTGATAGCGCTTTCAGAAGTGTGTGGGTGTCCTGCGATGGCTGTAACAGATGACGAAAAACTGGGTGAGTCACAAAAGCAGAAATTCATCCACCAGAAGCTCTGGAGGCCAGAAGTCTAAAGCCCCGTGTCTGCAGGGCTGCACTCTCCAACGCTCTGCGGGGGAAGCGTCTTTGCCTCTTCCTGCTGCCCTGGGCTGCTGGGCTCCAGGCTTGTGGCCCTGTTGCTCCCCCAGAAAAGGCCCCTGCCGAGCTGCCCTTGGGCCTCCTGTGGGAAGAGCTGTGTGTCTCTCCAACAGAAAGGAGATTCCCAGAGCAGCCCCTCTGCAGTTTGCAGGAAGCAGGAGTGCAGACAGTTACACTTTCATGATCAAAGACTGTCACGGGGCAGTAGCCTCAGTCATATTGTTTCGGTCGTGTGTCCTGCACTGGGTACAGTGGGCTGATGGTGACCCCAAAGAGACGTGTGCCCCTCTGCAGCCCCTGAGCCTGTGTGACCTTGTTTAGAAAAAGGCCTTTCCATGATTAAGTTGAGGATCTTGAGATGGGGATCACGCTGGATTATCCAGGTGGGCCCTAAATTTAAGAGCAAATGTTTTTATAGGAGAAAAGCAGAGATTTCATCCAGACAGAAGAGAAGGAGATGACGTGGCCCTTCAAAGTACTGCTGTAGAATCCTACTTGTCTCTCATTCTCAAGCCTTAGGATAGAAAGACACATTTTATTGGCCCCATTTGAAGCTGTTCTGTAGCGAGCACACATGAGAGACTCACACCTGATTTTGGCAGCGGTGGAGCTGCCTGCATTGCGAATTGCATTTTAAATGCACTGCAGGTGCTGGCTGACTCAAGAGGGCACTGGGGCCCAGTGGGTGGAATCATCCGACCACCTGGTGCAGAATCACTCCAAAGTAACTGCTTCCTGAGTTACATGGTGAGCTTAGCGTTTTCTAAATGTGAGACTGTTGTAGGACAGTAATGGATGCCTGCAAAGAGAAGCCAGTGTCTTTCAGGTTTATCTGTGTTTGAGTCCCCAGTCCCCTACCTAGCGGCCTATCTGTCCTTCAGCCTCAGCCCTGGCATGGCCCTCATTCTTCCAAGGCTCCGGTTCTCACACGAACCTTCAAGGCAAAAGCTGACCGAGTAAAGCTTAAAGAGGTGCCCTTTGCTTTTTTCTCATCAGGAAAATCACCACTGCTGTAGTAATTTGCTCCGAGCAGTGGTCTAGCAGCTGTCTAAATTGACAGGGTCACTCCTTGCCCCACATAAGCCCAACTTTTTAGGGACCGTGGGCTCAGATTTCCAATAAGTGCGCATTCCTCAGTAACCCAAAGCAGCCCGCAGGACTCGGGGCACTTGGAGATGGATGTTCGTCCCTTCTGACTCTGGAAACTTCAAAGGGCGGATGAGGGCCCAGCCGACACGGCCCCCATCCTGATGCTTCCTGTGCACACCACACTGGGCCTTGCAAAGCTCAGGTTATCCTGCGCCCGGCTGTCTGGCTGGCCAAATTCAATCCTGCCCTCTGTTCACCTCTCCCTTGCACTTGTTAAAAGTAATTAGTGTTTGCATCCATATCTGAACTTTGATTTGTTTCCAGGATGGAGATGTTGATATTTCTTCTGATGGCGACGTAAATCACACATTATTAAGTTACATTACACTGTTTTAAGTGTTGGAAACTCCTGGCTTTAAAAGAAGAGAACTCGTGTTGACACAGGCAAACAGTAGACCAGTCCAGGAGCTGCAGCCGAGCATAGATAGACGAAGCCTCACATGCAGAGCTTCTCCTCCCCCCTCCTGCCTTCCTGGTCCTGGAGTTCTGTTTCCGTCGTACAGTAGAACGCTATGACAGATCAATTTCCAGTTCACAGGTACGATTCACGGATGTGGTTTCCCACATTCTCACTATATCTCGTAGTGGGGGCATCCGTGGGAAGCATCTTTCTCGTTTCACAGAGGAGTAAACTGGAAAACTCAGCCTGGGGAGGGTGGTGACTTGCCACCATGTCACCTCACCAGGAGCCAGTAGACAGCGGCTTCCACCTTGGTCTCTGCCCCTGGCGCTGGGGGAGGTGGCACTGCAGCCTGCTGCTCATAGTGGATCTCATGGATGAGACTTTCCTCAGCTAGGAACACCTAGCAGAGCTCCTGACAGCACCCGTGGGGAACCCAGCCCTCCCCATGCCTGATCCCGGGGTCCACTCCCTTGAACACACTCCGCAGGGGAAGCCAGGAGCAGCTGAGAGGAAAAGAGCTCATTGCAGGCCCAGCTACGGGGAGTGTTAGGTGAGCGACTGGCTGGGGCCTAGTCAGAGCTAATGGGGAAACCGGAATTTGTCCAGGCCCTTGGTATCAGGCCTCCTGCTGAGGCCCACAGGCCTTGAACCCCAACCACCCTCTCCTTTACACACAGGCCCTGAGGTAGAAGAAGCACGAAGGGAGCTGAGGCGAACAAACGTCGGTGCTCTTCTTAGAAGCATGGCCACCTGTACGGGAAGCCAGGCCCACCCAGGAGCTCATACTGTTGTTTTTGCATAAGCCAAATGTGGAGGGTTTGTCCTGCCCAAGCAGCTTAGCATAGCAATTACTCAGTAGCTTTACAAAGGTGCACAGGATAATTTACCATGAGCAACAGTATATCTTTGTAGTATGATTAAGTTCACGTTTATTTAGAATGTAAAGTAACTTTTTCTAGTAATAATTTGAGATTTACTGTGTTTCTTCTCTGAAGAGTTTGCCGATCTTTTTTCACAATCAGATGTATGAACTAGTGAGAGATTTAAAAGGAAGAAGAAAATGAGGTCCAATGTCTCTGTCAGATCAAGAAAACAATGGTAATTCTTTTTGGAAATAGTTTGTGCAGTTAGCATTTGATGCTATTGATAAATGCTATGTTTATATAAATGTTTACATAGATACTGGTAAATAGTGTAAGACTAGCTGGCATAGCTGGGTGTGGAGATAGTTTTGTTTTAGTCTTGACATGTGAGGTCAACATTTTGCTGGTCTTTAGAGAATGCTTTCTGGGGACATCAGTAGAAACCAAGACACCAGACAGGAGGCTTCTAAGAGCAGGAACAAAAAACATGGCCAGGTCTTGGGAGAGCATCAGAGAAGACAGGCAGGCAGGGGCCCTGACGTACTCTTTTGCAAGCACAGATTTGGCTCATACATAAAATATATGTTGACAATTCTCACAACTTTTTCCTAGAGCGAGGTGCGTATTCAGATAGACACTGGTACTTTACCCTGTACATACAAACACAAGGTGTATCTAAAATTACCTTTGCATTAATGCTAGGCATTTTTTTCAAATGTGGAGGGAGGTGTAGACGCTAAGAGTTAAGATCTGCCTAAAGAAAAGAATATAAGCCACATTTAAAGAAGTCTACCCATATGCATAATTAGAATTCTGATATGACTTGGAGTGTTATTACTAAAAACAACAATTATCTGCTGCCCTTCTCTGTAGTTTTGATATGGTCTGTGTTGCCCAAGGAAGAAAAAAGTGATAGGTGAGGTCATCCCCAGTAATCTAATACCTCTACATGGTTCATACTCAAGTGACTGGGTCTCCTTTCCGGGATTTACCTTGATGATATCATTCCCAAGGAGTCTGGTTTAGATCAAACTAGGTTAAAGATCATGACTGTCAAAAAGTGATGTCATTAGATCCCATTACTAATAACGTCAGGGTCACAATGACTACAGAAGCAGTTTGGAATTCAGGCTTTATTTACCTTAAAACCTGCACCCAAACTTAAAACCCTAAGTGAAATACAGATGAGGTGAAGTGGTTGAAACATAATACCTTAGAGACTGCTGGCATTGACTGGTACAGCTCAGTTTTCAAGGATTTGTCATTTTCTGTGTGTTGTACATCATTGGCTTACATGATTCAGCAGTGGCCTTGTTTATCTCCTGCTGATGTATTCAGTCATAACTTACGTTTTGTAACACAAGCTATTTTATTAGAAATAAAAGAAATTAATTTCTAAAATTTATAAAACACAATGGATCAGAGCAATTTCCATATTTAGAATACCAAGAGTGAAAAGGGAGAGCTAGTTTTTGAAAACTAGCTTTCCACTCACGTTTTCTAGACTGTCTGAAGACACCCCAGACCTCCAGACCCATAAGAACTTCAGCGAAATAAAACCAATCTATTGTCTTTGCCCTTTGTACTGCTTCGGGAAAACAGCACTAAGAGATTGGGTAACTTATAAACAATAGAAATTTATCAGTATCCCTGCTTCCAAGATGGGGACTTGTTTCTGCATTCCCAGGAGGGAGGAGCGCTGGGTCCTTCCAAGGTGGAAGGGATGCAAGTGAAGTGGCTTCATTCATCTGGGGTAACACCCGAGGTTCCTTGCATCATGCCAAGGAGGTTTAACAGGCAAGAGAAAAGCTCCTTTTTGCAGAGAGAGGGATTTCTGAGCAAATTTCCCCAGTTCACAGTGAAACGTGGTTGGTTTTATAGATGAGCTTGAGGAGCAGGTGTCTGATTTACATAGGGTGCAGAGGATTCGTTGGACCAGGTGTGCCATTTACATAATGCGCGAAGAAGCTGGACACCCCATCCTAGTCTTTCATTATGTAGATGGGTTCTCTTCCTGGCTGGCGCCATCTTCCCTGCTTCTTTGCTGCACACGTGGCAACCAAGCAAGGGAAGAGGGCGCCTCCATGTTGAACATACCTGGCTCTCAGGTAGCCTTTTCTACTAGTGCAGGTGCCGCATTAACGACACGAGCTTCCAGCTTTCTTATCTACGTTTGCAGCTTGATTTTTCAGGCTGCTTTTTGTTAGAAAAGAAATGATCTGGGGACTGCTTTTATTGAAAGGAAATTTCACCGAGAACTCTCTTATTCTCACTATCTGCCTAAATAACTTATTTTTAGCTCCTGTATCAGAAGGGTGGAAGAGGACCGAGTGGTGTGTGGAGCCCCTTTACAAAGGCCCTGATGCCCTTCTCTACACTTTGACCTCATGGCTGAATCATCTTCTAAAGGCCCTACTGCTTAGTAACTATCATATTGGTGATAGAGTTTCAGTACAGGAATTTTGGAGGGAACATACACATTCGAATCACAGCAAGAGCACTTTCTTCTTCTTTATTTTAATTTAATTTAATTTTATTTTATTTTGAGATGGAGTCTTGCTCTGTTACCAGACTGGAGTGCACTGGTAGGATCTCGGCTCACTGTAACCTTTGCCTCCCAGGCTTAAGCTATTCTTCTGCCTCAGCCTCCCAAGTAGCTGGAACTACAGGCACCCGCCACCATGCCTGGCTAATTTTTTATATTTTAGTAGAGACAGGGTTTCATTTTTGTTGGCAAGGAAAGTCTCGATCTGCTGACCTCGTGATCTTCCTGACTTGGCCTTCCAAAGTGCTGGAATTACAGGTGTGAGCCACTGTGCCCAGCCTATTTTATTTTATTTATGTTTGTGAGACAGGGTCTTGCTCTGTCACCCAGGCTGGAGTACAGTGGTGCTATCTCGACTCACTACAACCTCTGCCTCCCGAGTTCAGGTGATTCTCCAGCATCAGCCTCCCGAGTAGCTGGGATTACAGGCCTGTGCCACCATACCTGGCTACTTTTTCTATTTCTAGTAGAGATGGGGTTTAGCCATGTTGGCCAGGCTAGTCTTGAACTCCTGACCACGTGTGATCCACCCACCTCGGCTTGTCAAAGTGCTGGGATTACAGGTTTGAGTCATGGGGCCCAGCCAGTACTTCCTTCCTTAAGACCGTTTTGGATAGTCTCAATGTATATTCCATATTAGACGCTGAGAACTCTAAAATAAAAACTGTCTGTTTATCTGCTTTTCACCTAAATCTCCTCAAATTTGGCTGAAAAACTCATTCAGTATGTCATCTGATTTATCCTTTTGATACACTGTTGAGTAGAATGCTCTTAGGACACGATGCAAGGGTTCACAAACTATGGCCTGTGGACCAAAAATGGCCAATTATCTGTTTTATTACAAACTACAGTTTAAGAATTTTAAATATATTTTAAAATGGTTATATAAGTACCCTATGTAAGAGCCCCAATTTTGCTTCTTGGCCTACAATATTTACTATCTTAAATATTTTACTACCTGACTGTTTAAGAAAAAGGATTCCTGGCCCCTAGAGCAGACTGCAAGGGGGACGCCAGGTCATCTGTACCTTGTAGAAGGGGCCAGTCCCCTGGGATGGGTGGAGAAAGCTCATCTGTGCCTTGTAGAAGGAGCTACTCCCCAGGGATGGGTGGAGAAAGGTTATCTGTGCCTTCTAGAAGGCCCACTCTCCTGGGATGGGTGGAGAAAGGTAATCTGTGCCTTATAGAAGGGACCACTCCCCTGGACTGGGTGGAAAAAGATCATCTACGCCTTTTAAAAGGGGCCACTCCCCTGAGATGGGTGGAGAAAGGTCATATGTGCCTTGTAGAATGTAAAAGTCATCTGTGCCTTGTAGAATGCCCACTCCCCTGGGATGGGTGGAGAAAGGTCATCTGTGCCTTGTAGAAGGGGCCACTCTGCAGGGATGGATGGAGAAAGGTCATATGTGCGTTGCAAAAGGTGCCACTCCCCTGACATGGGTGGAGAAAGGTCATCTGTGCCTTGAAGCAGGGGTCACTCCCTTGGGATAGGTGGAGAAAGGTCATCTGTGCCTTGTAGAAGGGGCCAGTCCCCTGGGATGGGTGGAGAAAGGTCATCCGTGCCTTCTAGAAGGCCCACTCCCCTGGGATGGGTGGAGAAAGATAATCTGTGCCTTGTAGAAGGGGCCACTCCCCTGGGATGGGTGGAGAAAGGTCATCTGTGCCTCGTAGAAGGGGCCACTCCCAAAAGGATGGGTGGAGAAAGGTCATCTGTGCCTTGTAGAATGCCCACTCCCCTGGGATGGGTGGAGAAAGGTCATCTGTGCTTTGTAGAAGGGGCCACTCCCCAGGGATGGGTGGAGAAAGGTCATCTGTGCTTTGTAGAAGGGGCCACTCCCAAGGGATGGGTGGAGAAAGGTCATCTGTGCCTTGTAGAAGGGGCCACTCCCCAGGGATGGGTGGAGAAAGGTCATCTGTGCCTTCTGGAAGGGACCACTCCCCTGGACTAGGTGGAAAAAGATCATCTATGCCTTGTAGAGGGGGCCACTCCCCAGGGATGGGTGAAGAAAAGTCATCTGTGCCTTGTAGAATGTAAAACGGGCCACTCCCCTGGGATGGGTGGAAAAAAGTCATCTGTGCCTTGTGGAAGCCCCAGAGGGTTCTGTACACATTACGAAAAGCAGACATCATTAGAGACCCTACAGATGCAAATAATAAGAGAGGATAAAGAGCAGTAACTTAGTGGATATATAACAGCAACTGAGTTCCTTATTAATGCAAACAAATTAAGCAACTTAGACAAAATTGATAAATTAAAAGACACTAAAAAGAAATTGCAAATCTAAAGTACCCACATGTCCATTAAATATGCTAAATTATTAATGACAAGTCTTACCACAGAGAAAACTTCAAACTCAGAAAGTTTTACTGCAGCAATATGCAATCTTTTGGCTTCCCTGGGTCACATTGGAAGAACAGTGGTTTTGGGCTGCACATAAAATATACTAACACTAGAAACAGCTGATGAGTTTATAAAAAAAAAATCACAAATATCTCATAAGGTTTTAAGAAAGTTTACAAATTTGTGTTAGACCACATGCAAAGCCACACTGGGCTGCATACACCCTGCAGGCCCTGGATTGAACAAGCTTGTTTTACTGGTTGTATTTCTATCAAACATTTAAGGGAAAAATAATTTCAAGCATAGAGAACTCTTTTAGAACACAAAGGAAGAGAAAGCACTTCCAACTTATTTTGTGAAGCCATTAGATAAAACCCTGATAACAAAACCAAAAACTTAAATGCCAGTGTCTCTCATGATCATATACACAAAATCCACTAAAAATGCTCGATACTGAATCCAGTAATATATGCACAAAACAATAGGTCCCACGATCAAGATGGGTTTACTTTAAAGATGAAAGTTCTGTTTAATGCACAAAATTAATCAATAGAATCTACCATGTTAATAGATTGAGAATGAAAACAAGTCATATAATCATATTAATAAACATAGAAAAATAGCACTTGCCAGAATACAAAAGCATTTGTGATAACACTGAGCACCTAAGGAATTAAAAGAGCTTTAATTCCTGATCAAGGCGTTAACTACGTGATCTACAGCAAACATCACGTAATGGTGAGATATTAAGTGCTTTCTACCTGAGTTTGAAAACAACACGTGGCGGTCCATACTCGTTGCTCTATTAATGTTATTAATACGGAAACTCTAGGCAGGTCAGAACAGCAAAATGATAATAGACATTCAGATTGGAAAGAGGTAAAATTGGATTTAGTCACAGATCCCATAACTGTGTAGGTTAAAAATGCTAATGAATACCTAAGAAGATTATTAGAACTAATAGGTGGATCTGACAATGTTGCAGAATTCAATATTAAGAAATTAAATTCCTACAGACTTGAAGCGAATAATTAGAAATAAAAAAGGAAAAATCAATACAATTCACAGTAGCATCAAAAACGTCATCTCTGTAGTGATAACAAGATATGTAGGACTCTATACTGGACACTATTAAAGGATGATGAGAACAATTAAAGGAAACTTAAATTAAGGAGGGATTTACGATGTTCCTGTATTGAAAGACTATTATTATGATGTCAGTTTTTCCAAAACTGATTTATATCAATGCGATTCCAATACACATTTTTACAGATTTTTTTTCTAAAAATTGACAGGATTCTTTAAAGTTTATTTTAAAAGACAAAGGACAAAAAAGTAATTAACATATGGCTACCCAGATTCAAATAGAAAAACGAAATTAAAGAACATTGTATATACACATTCCAGAAAATACAAAGGTACAGTAATTACCATAGTGTGGGGTTAAAAAAGTGATTTAAAAATATGATAATATAGCAATGTAGGAAATCCAGAAATAGATCCACACTTATTAAATCAAATAATTTTCAACAAGGGTGCCAAAAAAAAAACTCAATGGAAAAAAAGAAACATGCTTCAACAAATGGTTTTGGAACAACTGAATATGTAAAATAAAAAAAAAGAAATTATATTTTGATCTTACGCTGTGCACAAAATAAAGTGAAAACATTCAATCTTCCAGTAGAGATCAGAAGAATAGAATAATCTTTTCTCAAATTTAGGGCAGGTGAAGATTTCCCAGAGAAGTTAAAAAAAAAAAAAGATTGGATCATAAAATAATGATAAATAAAAGCTTATCATAATTAAAATTTGCTCATCAAAAAAAAAAACATTTTGGCTATAAAGTCACAAAGTGGTGGATGCATTAGCAATACTGCACTTGAAAAATACTTGTATAAAGAACTCCTGCAGCTTGATTAAAATAAATAAACAAACATATACTCAAGGTTTGAACAGGAGCACACAGAAGAAGATATAAAATAGCCAATGAAAATGTGATGAATATCTTTAGGTCTCGGAAAAATGCAAATTGAAACCATTATTAAATATGACTGTATATCCACTAGAAAGACTGACATTTTTATAGTTTCACAACAATAAACGTTGAAGAGACTGTAGAACAATTAAAACTTTTATTTATTTGTTTCAAGTCTAAAATGTTAAAACAACTTTCAAAAACTTTCAGCAGTTAAAAAAATTAAAATACATCTACCACATAATTCAACAATTAAATTTCTAAGTATTTATCCCAGAGAAATAAAATTATACCTACAGAAAGTATTATAGAAGAATGCTCATGGATGCTTTATTCAGTCTAAACCATAAACGCATCCACTCTAGCACGAAACATCCGCTGTGGGTCCTATGCAAGGGGGTGCCTTTCCACATCAAAAGGAACACAGTATTGATGCATGCAACAGCACAGATGAATATCAATACTTGCATGCTAAATTAAAGAAACTGAACACAAAAAAACTTTACATGATTTAATGTTAATGAAATTCTCTAAAATAAGCAAAATTAACTTATGGTGGTAGATGTCAGATATGTGAATGTTTGTGAGATGAGCAAGATTGACTAGAAATTGGCATGAAGGAACTTTGTGGGTGATGAATATGTTCTGCATTTAGAAACACATTTATGAAAACTGATCAAATTGTGCGCTTAAACTTGAACAGAACATTTTACAGTATGCAAATTATAACACAAATCACACACACACACACACACACACACACACACACAATAGTGATGAGTTTGATCAGCAGCCTGGGATAGAGTTATAGGTCCAAAAGTTACAGACCCAGCACTGCCCTGGTGTAGTGTAATAGTTTTGAATCAGATACTACCTTACATGGAGTAATGGTTTGGGATCTGACATTATTCTGGTGTTATGTTGTATTGTTGTGTTGTGTTATATATGTCAGCCACTCGTTAGTGTCTGCAGTCAAGGCTATGTTTAAACAGTTTAAAACTCCTTTACTATTTCATAAATGCAACCAGATCAAGCACTACCCAGTGTACACTGACAGTTCCAGGCCAGGTACTGTCTGTCCATAGTGATGGTTCCAGACCAGACACTGACTGGTGTATAGTGATGGTTCCAGACTAGGCACTGACTGGTGGGCAGTGATGGTTTCAAATCAGTCACTGCCTGGTATACAGTGATGGTTCCAGATCAGGTACTGCCTCGTGTACAGTGATGGTTTCTGGAACAGGTGCTTGCCATGTGTGCAGTGATGGTTCCAGATCATGCACTGCTTGGTATACATGGATGATTTCAGATCAGTCACTAGCCTGATGCACAGTGATAGCTCTGGATCAGGCAGCCATGTGATTTTGGAGTCTGGGGATTGGAGCAGGAAAGCATACAATGGCAGTGGGAAACAGGCCTGAGATTTTCCCCTCAGTGGACAGGATCTGGTGTTCTGTTTCTCCATGGCTACTGCTGAGTTCACTTACTGCTGTGAAATGTGAATAGTCACATCTATTCTCTTGTGACTTCATTAAGCCACACGTTATATTATGAGGCTATTTTAAATAATTTAAAACTCCTTTAATATCTCAACAATTCAATCTTTGGTTGTGAACTATAGAGAAAAGATGTAACCCAACTTTATATAATTACATGATGGCATATCCTGTAGTGTTTGGAGCTAAACGCTTAATGTGTTAAACACTCTCATGCCAGAGGTAATAAAAAATATTCTCTAAATGAAACCTCCCTCTCCATGCACTGTGCATCACCCATCACCCTGCAGTCCCCAAGGAGAATAGCCTTCTTTGAAAAACTATTTAATTCAAATAAAGAAAAGATATGATGTTGCTAGTGAGAGCAAATAAAGATGGAATAAGGTATATTACCCGGAAAATGTTTGCATAACACACTGAAATTAATATACCATGTGCAGTAGTTGACACAGTTCATTCTAAAACAGATAAATCATTCACAGGAAAAATAAACACCAACTAAAAGAAATAGATCACCAGTTGAGCCATATATATCAAGAATGAAATCAGATGTGCTCGTTACCTGTTGACACAACATGAATTTTCTGCTGAATCAGACACGTAATCTACTAAATCAAAGTGAACACCTACTGAGCCAGGCATATCACCTAGTTAGACACATCACTGTGCAATTGCATGCATCCAGGCAGCCTTTATGTATTTCTAACAAATTAGCAGTGCACAGTATTTTAGAGCTTAGATTTACTAAACCGTAAGCACTAAGAAGTTAATGTGCTGGTTGGTAAGATGTATGGATCCATTTTGCTTTATTTTTTCAAACTCAATTTACATGATCTTGCTGCAAATGCATTTATTGGTCTGGACAAACTTGAAGGTGGCCCCCTAATCCCTGCCTCCCAGTGGGAACCCAATTATCTTGAGTTTGGGAGGACTTATGATGTGCTTCTAGCCAATGGCATCTAGCAGTGGCAATGGACCGTCAGTCCTGACCTTTGATGACTTTGCAGTAGGTCAGACTCATCTTGCTGGTAGACTCACCCTGGAGTCCCTTCCTGTATCTGGCTTTGAAAATGCAAGGTGCTGTGAATCCTGGTTCTAAAACTACCCAGGATTTAGTTTATAGAGGTATGACTGAGCGATGATATGGAGAGGTAAATGCCACTAAAAGAATATTTTTATTATTTATGTGTCTGAAGAAAGGGCACACCCCACCCTGCCATGCCATGCCATGCCGTGCCATGCCACACCACACAGGGCCACAGGAAGAAGAGGCACAAGTTTTGTTCAGAGGCAGAAGCAGGAGCAAGGGAATGCCATGGCCAGACCCTGTACGGGGACTCCATGGGACAGGCAAGGCAGAGCAAAGCAAAGAGAGCAGTTTAGAGCTGGTTACTTCGCAGAATTCTGGAGGCCTTGGGGCATAGGGGCTGTCCTGAGTTGACAGTACCTGGAATAATATCAGGTTGGCATGCAGGTGTTTTATAAACAGATGGCTGGATCTATAGACTCAGGATGGAACAATTTGCATATGAAAAGCATGTTGTGGGCAGGTTGTGATTGGTTATGGTTGTTTTGGAACTAGCCAGCCATGGGAAGGTCAGCCTTGCCCTGGGTCTGTAAGGCCGTCACATGCCATGGTATCAAGAACACAGAAAATAAAAACAATTTAGTTAATATAAATCGGCCCTGCGTTGAATGGATGCCAAACAGACAAGTATAGAATTTCAGAAAAACAGAGTTACACACTCCGAAAACCTTATAGCTACAAGAAATGAGAAAACAGAGTTACACACTCTGAAAATCTTATGGCTACAAGAAATGAGTTCTGTCCACAGTTGAGAATGCCTGGAAGCAGATCTTTCCCGGTCGAGCCCCTGATGAGAATACAGTCGTGGATGATACCTTGGCTACAGCCTGCTGAGGCCCAAGCCGAGGACCTGGCTGAGCCAGCTCCTGACTCCCCATCCCCAGAAACTCAGTGATAATAAACATGTTCTTTAAAGTTATTACAATAGTGGTAGTTTGTTGAATAGCAGCAGAAAAGTCCTACAGTTGTGGAGGTAACAAGGCACAGAAACTGTCATGAAATTAATTTAATAGCATGAGAAAATGTTAACTTTATTGCCACTGCTGCTACGCTGTGATCTGATTCAGAAATCTAGAGAGAGTATTGTCAAGGTCTCCAGCATTGAGGATTAAAGATTAATAAGGTGAAAACCAAGGCTTTGTCTGGGGCCACGCCACAAGGGCTGGACCTTGCTCCAAGGCATGGCCGGCATCAGGAACCAGGGAAGGGAGTGGGTCCCTGATCAGAGCTTGCAGTGAGGAGGAGCCTGGCAGGAGGCTGTGGGCTGGCACTCAGCAGGCGGGCTGCTGCCAGGAAGGGGTGCTGCCCTGGGCCAGCCTAACTGGACTTTAGAGATAGACTCATGTCTACTGGACAGGATGTGAGCCAGAGATGCAGACACGGAGACTGAAAGCTGAGACTGGCCTGCTGAAAACCTAGACTTGCTCAAGGAAGCAACCCAGTCACCAGAACCAGGGTGTGAGGGTGAAGGAGGACCCAGGCTTCGTGAGCAACTTGCTTCTCTCTGCCTCAGTTTCCCTCTCTGCGAAGTGGGGACAATCACCTTAGCCTCTCAGCATCAGATGAAGTCCACAGTTGACCTCCCGCAAGGCCCCAAGAGAATCTGTGAATCAAGCAATGCTGCCTGGACAGACTGACTGAAGGACAAGGGAGGTCAGGCAGGAGGTGTTCAGGGGTCAGAACCCCGAGCTGGGCACCTGACAGGCAGGTCTTGTGTTGAAGGAAACTAGCTGAACATGCGCACCGTGGAGGCTCGATAGCTTTGTGTTGGTCGGTATGGCAAAGAGAGGGCCTTGGAGGGTGAGGGGCTAGTCTCAATAAGTAAGCTACTTCAACTGGTCAGCACTCTTGCCTTCCAGGAGAAGGTACTTCCTGGAACCAACAGTGGAGTGATTTACATCTGGTCTCAGTATTCTCAGCACAGAAAGAGGAAAAGGCTTAGCTCAGAGAGGGAAGAGCAACTTGGTCTTTGTCATCAAAGCATGACATTAAATAACGTGAATAAAGCTATTACTTTAACTTCCACAGTAGGTGCTGACGAACGTACAGTCCACTTCATGGCAGCAAGGCTGACTCAGGGAAGCTCGTTTTTGCTTGAAGTGTGGTGGATTTTTAATTCTACTCAACTGGCAGAGGGTTTAAGCCTGAGCCTGGGAAGTGTGGGGAGGACTTAGAACTTCAGGGACTGCATGGGCACAGGACAGGCAGCTGGGTACCGTTAAGAACACGTTTCATGGCCAGGCACAGTGGCTCACGCCTGTAATCCTAGCCCTTTGGGAGGCTGAGGTGGGTGAATCACGAGGTCAAGAGTTCAAGACCAGCCTGACCAATATGGTGAAACACTGTCTTTACTAAAAATACAAAAAATTAGCCTGATGTGGTGGTGTGTGCCTGTAGTCCCAGCTACTTAGGAGGCTGAGACAGGAAAATCGCTAGAACCCAGGAGGCGGAGGTCACAGTGAGCCAAGATCGCGCCACTGCACTCCAGCCTGGGCGGCAGAGCGAGACTCTATCTCGAAAAGAAAAAAAAAGATTTCCGTAGATGAGGAATGTATAGGATGTTCTCAGATCTGTTCTGGATTCTCTTCAGTAAAAGGAATATATTTCTCAGCCTCATCAGAATTGCTGTTGCCTTTAACCCCTGGAAATACAAATTAATGTTGTGTAGTCATTATTTCTGACGAACACCCAAGCCATTTTGCTGATGGGAAGCCAAGGTGCTCCGTGAGAAAATCGGGTCTTGACTCCCGGCCGAGCTCACCTCCCTGGAGCCTGGGTACATCCTCGGCAGGTGTCGGTATGTGGGCACTCAGTGATGGCTCCTCTCACCTTGAAAATGATGGTTGTGATAAACAAACATGTAAGCCAAGCCCTCAGGACGGCAGGCTTCCCTCTCCAGAAAGAAATGGCATTTAAATGGGAGATACCAGCTTTTCTTTAAGATCGTGTTTGATACATAATGGTTTGAACATGCTCAGGGCATCTCATCATCAAAGAATCATTTTGGTAACACATATAATTAATTCATTCAATTTTTTCTAGAAGTAGACAAGACATATTCCAATAGACCAAGTTATTCCATCTGTATTTTTAGGACACCAATATAGATTTGGTGTGTTGTATGTGTGCATAGCTGCCTTCATCCTAAAAGCAAAAATCCAGGGAATTTAAGCAAGTGACAATGCATGCCTATTTCAGGACTAATTCTATAATCGTAGTTGAGATTTGTAGAGTCAGGCACTGTGACAGACGTCTCTGTACTGTCTGCATGAGTTCCCTATTGTTCCCGTAACAAATGACCACACATTTAGAGTCTTCACACAGCCTGAGTTTCTTCTCTCCTCGGGTCTGCCGGTCAGAGTGCCACATGGGCTCACTGGTTTCTCTGCTCTGGATTCCTCAAGGCCAAATTCAAGGTGTCGGCCAGCATCTGGCGGATCTGGAGAGAACATATTTTCTGCCCAGAAACGTTGCTGGCAGCTTTTGATTCTCTGAGCCCGTGAGCTAAAGTTCCAATTTCCCTGTGGCTGTCGGCTGGGAACCCGCACATACTCAAGGCCACTGCACCCCCGTCACACGGCCCCCTCCATCTGCAGACCTAACAGTGCCTCGAGCCCCTCTTACTCCTGGAATCTCTCTTCCTTTCCCTCTGCTGTATCTCTGTGATTCCACCCAGAGAAAGTTCTCTGCTTTAAAGGGCTTGTTGTGGGTCGCATTTTGTCCCCAGATATTGACGTGTATCCCCCAGGACCTGTGAATATGACTTTATTTGGAAATAAGATCTTAGTAAATGATCAAAATAAAATGGGCCATTGGGGTGGGCCCTAATCCAGTATGACTGGTGTTCCAATAAAAACAGGACATTTTTGGACGCAAACACACACACACACACACACACACACACACACACACACACACAAGCAGAGTGTCATGCGAAGATGCAGGCAGAGATCAGGGTGGTTCTTCTGCACTTCAAGGCCCACTAAAGATGGCCAGCAGCCAGCAGAGCCCAGGGGTGGCCTGGAGCAGATTCCTGCCATGGCCCCGACCCTGATGGCACCTTGACCTCCACATGCAGCCTCTGGGACTGTGAGACAACACACCTCCGGTGTTTCAGCCTGCGGCCCTTTGTTACGGCAGCCCAGGCTGTAGCCTGGCCCCGCTGAGCCCCCAGGGTGCTCCTCTCACGTTAAGGCTCAGAACCTTAAAAATACTGCAAAGCCCTTTTTCGTGTAGCATGTCGTATTCACAGGTTGTGCGGATTGGCGTGACCATTCTCCAGGGGGCTACTTTTTACTCTAATGTATTATGTATTAATTAATTTGATCCTCTGAGGTGGGTCAATCTTGTGTACCATTTTCCAGGTATGAGAACCAAGGAAAGAGAGGCTGCGAAGACCATACAAGGTTGACATCCGAGGCAGCTGATGGGCGGGTGCCCTCTCAGCCACCAGGTCTTGCTTGAGGTGCGGGACTCACAGGCGTATTCCCAAGGCCCCCGTCCCACTCGGTCTTCCTTTCCCCTCCATGAATTTTGGAGTGAGTTACTTACATAAGCTCATCCTCAGGTTAAAGAAGGTGACGTTAAATCGCAAGCAAGCAGACTTAAAAAGAACGAGCAAAACCCCAAACGATTACTCTTGCCCTTACTGACATGATAAGGGCCACCTGTGCTCAGGGAGATGGCTCTGCTCCAGGAGGAAGAGCCAAAGCCTACGGAGGATCTGCCTGGTCCTAGCCCAGCACCGTGGACCCAACCAACTGGCTCTTCCTGTGGCCTCCCACTACAGAACACAAAGGCCAAAGACGTTTGTCTTTGAGGGGTTTAAAATCTGTTTTTAAAGAAAACTATCCATTAAAAATAAATCAACACAGAAAACACCCAAGGAAGCATCTACTACACATGAAGGCGAAGCCATGAGATCCTCCAAACACTGATTTCGGATGTGCTTGGTCCAAAGAGATTCCAGGGAGAGGGTGGAATTCTGTACTGGATTCGTTCATGAAGAATGAAACACAGAGGCCCCAGAGGACACGTGAGCTTTGCTGTGCATGCACACACGCTTTCTCTCTCATCCCATTCTGTTAATTACCTAGAACTTCTCCGAGTTAAATGAAGATTAAAGTGAACTAAGCTGAGTCTATCAATCATTTTCCTCCCTGCACCCAGCTTTGGGGCCTACCCCGTACCTTTATTCAGATACATATATTCACAGTCTCCACTAAACAGCACCTCGCATTATCCTTGGAATTAGGACAATTAAACCTTGTGATCACTTGCATCATCCTACCCACCTTGCTGCATCCTACCCTTATCAATGTGTTTCTCCTGAAACAGAAGACAGCTACTACCAATTATATTTCCATAATAAGGTGAAACTCATTTTTAAAAAAATGCATTTATCATTTAAGGTAGTGTTTCTTCGCAATAATACCACCAAATAAGCAAAACAAGTTACAGGGTATGTGTGTTGCTCCCAGCACTCAGCCCACGTGTGGGCTCATGGCGGCACTACATTCTGGCACTGACATGCAGATGAGAAGAGCAGGCAGTTCCCTCTCACCCCCCTGCCGAATGAGGTCACGTGTGTCCCTGAGGGTCAACTTCAAGTTTTTGAAATAGTCACTCCATAAATGCCAAGCTCTGCGTTATGATGAGTTAATCCAATTTCTTGGAAATGGCCAGGTTCTTCATGATGTGGGCCAGCCTTTTTTCCGAGGTCGGCTACTTCAGCCATGAGTGCATTTATCCCCTGAATCATGCCACGTAGGTGCAGCACAGCCAGGGGGCTGAGATATCCCGCCCTCATTCTCAGAGGGCGACCAGCAGCCTGCGGGTCTCCAACTCTCTCCTGGTAAATCTCTCTATCTGCCATGCTTTCGCCCCTTCTTGGTAAAGAGGGGATGGTACAGCCACGAAGGCTTTAGAACAGAGTTCCTTAGGCAAGGTTTGCTCTCAGCCGAGATGCTCCTTACGTTGTGTGTTGGAGAATGAGTTCTGCACCTGGGCAGCAGGCGGATGGCCTGCTCTGCCTCCTCCCTGTGGCCAAGCCCCCGGACGGTAGGGTAGTTCTGGGGACATGCTCTAGAAGACAGTCTGGAATTCCAGAACCATTTGGAGGCCATGGACCCGGGTTCTGGTAAGGAAGGCCCTACCCACCTGACAACAGGCAGGCGCACCTGGGTTTCTAGCTGCAGGAGAACGTGAGAAGGCTGGAGCCGACTCCCTTCTGCTGCTCAGACCAGCGCTCCTGGTCTCTGGGGAGGGACAGTACAAAGTGGAGGAAATGGCAAAGGGGACCCTCCTTTACTCTGAGCTAGAAGCAAACACCCAGAGCTACTCAAATTGGGCTCAACTGTCTCATGACATCGCTAGAGAGAAACAAGAGCTTGGAGGAGTCTTCATGGAAATTCAGACATGAATGAGCTGCGTTCAGCTCTGGTTCTACAATTTTCCTAACTAGCACAGCCAAACGGATTTTTCTTTTCCAATATTAATGACTATTGAAGTAGCTAAGATGCGAATATTCAACAAGCCTGTCCAGACTGCGAGGCTCAGCCTCGTGCGCCGTTGTGCAATCACAGAAGCACAGGGCCTTCTCTCTCTGCGGGGGTGAGGAAGGAGACCCGCGCTGGTCAGCAGGGAGACACCCTGGGAGCACACAGTGAGGCCGTCTCGGACACAGTCACTCTAGGCAGACCCTTGTCTCTGTCCCCGGTCTTTTGGAAGGACCACGGGGACGTGGTCTGAAAGTTGATTTCATTAAATATTGGTTCCCATAATAGGGAAATAGAAATGTGTGATGGTTCATTTTCTGACTTCAATCGATTATTTGAGGCATCCTTATTTATGTATTCATACAATTTGTCATCATTTCTTTTTCATGATAAAAGTGAAATGATTCCACTCTGTCTTTGTCCTACTTATAGATAATGGAGAGAGCCGGTTTCTGAGCAGGGAGAGCGGGATTCGTGCTGTGACTTGGCATACGGGGCCCAGGATGCCTGCACACAGTCCCCGGCACAAGGAGGCCTGGCAACCTCTTTTCACAGTAGGAGGTCTGGGTATGGATTCTTGTAGATGGAGTTATTCAATAGAAGACTGAATCCACCACCAAAAAAACACTTCTTGCATTGCGCTTTCATTTTGTCCTAACCGTGACTTTCTGGGCTATAATCTTCCTTTTGTCACAGTAGATAATCAGGCAGACACAAGCAGGGCAGGAGAGACCCCTCTCCTAACCAGGAATGTCAGGCGGCCATCAGGTGATGGTCAGGTGGTTGTTAACTGTCTCTCTAAAATAATAACTGGTGGCAGCCAGCGCCAGGGAAAGGCCGTCTCCCTATAGATAGAAAAGTCCTGAAGCTGGTGATCAGCAGAATCCCAGGAGTGGGATGAGCGGGCTCAAGAATGCACACCAAGAGGCGAAATGGCAGAGTTTAACTTGTGCACAACGTCCTGGGGATGTTCAGCTGGGAAAGGAAGAACGCCTCAAGTGAGCACTTACACAAATCTGGGGAACACACGGCACGTGCTCACCTCCCACATGCCGGCAGGCCACTGTGCCTGCAGACCGTCCACCCGAAGGGAAGAATCGGGGGAACGGACACAGACCCCAGAAATATGCCAACATTAAAACCCAAGTCAAAAGGTCAAACCGCACACATGTCTTTCAAGTCATCCACTCGACCTTCTTCCAAGTGGACTTCACGTCCTCTCATTTCTGCTCTAGAGCTTATTAATAAACTTCCACTCTTGCTCTGAAACTTGCCTGGGTCTCTCCTTCTGCCTTCTGCCCCTCAGCTGAATTCTTTCTTCTGAGGAGGCAAGAACTGAGGCTGCTGCAGACCTGCAGGGACCCACCACCCGTAACTCAGACACCGGTGCCAGTGTTTTGGTGCCATGTGACTCATTTAACTTCCATCGCTAACACTTTCACTGTGGACCAAGTGTGAGAAAACCATGAGGCCAAAAGGCTAAAAAAATGGTGAAGAGTATTGGACAGAGAGAGAGAGAAAAAAAAAAAAACAATATAATTACCCTTTATTACATTATGTCTCCTGTGGAAATTCTATGCGTTGACTTTGGAATTATCATTGATCATTTACATCAGCTTACTTTTTCATTGAGGTAGGTTCTCTTTCGGAAAGTTGTCTGAGGCTCTTGAGTTGGAATGGAACATCTCCTCATTTATCTCACTCAAATGAATGGAAACATTTTTCACATATGTGCTCTTCACTTAAGGGCAGAGTTTTGGGGGAGAAACGGAAGTCCTGGTTCCGCGACTGGTGAGTGTGGACTGAGCTGTTTCTACCCTCTGGAGTATTTGCCTCTTGGCGTCTTCCTCATTGCAGCTTGTCTTCAGGAAATGCATGGGGGCACCAGGCTTTGAGATCTAAATCACGCTTTTTAAATGTATGGCAGAAGCAATAACTGTGAAAGATAAGGCTTTGTAAATGGTTTGAGCATTGCGAATTCCTCTCACCTAGGAGTGAGGCTGGGTACCTTTCCCTCCTCACCCACAGACATGGGGAAAAGGAGGAGGAGCCAGGTTGCGTCCCCCTGGACTGGAAGAGAGAAGCTGGGCTGGTCGGGGAGCTGGTGGGAGCCTGAGCATTTTCCCAGGTTGAGTATCTGGAAGGTAGGGATGGAGGATCTGAGAGGTCTGGAAAGTGTGCCTCTGAGAAATGGCCAGCTGGCAGTGAGAGGATCAGAGCTCTGTCTGTGCCACAAGAGTGGACGGGTGAGGGGGCCATGGGAGCTTGCCCTGCTCCCTCTTTTCCTGCAGCCTTTGTGGGTCAGGGGAGCGCCCAGTGATCCTGTGTCTTCTGAGAGGGACGTGGGCATTGGCAGAAAGAACTGGCCAATCTGAAGAGCCGCACGTCTGGACGGGACGAGGCCCAGGGTACTGTGGACGTGTCTTGGAGTCCCCTGGGCTTCCTGAAGGGATGGGCACTGCAGACAGAAAGATGCAGGAGCAGTGACCACCCCAGGGTTCTCCCTCCCTGACACTTCGATACTCAAAGGCCCTTGGAACTCTAATTCGACAGTGGGAGAACAGGAGGGTGGTGAGGAACCCCTGACCTAGATTGAGTGAGTTTACCCTGAATTGAATAGGAACTCCTTTCAATGATGAGGTTAAATGAAAACCTGA
The DNA here is from genome assembly GCA_963573385.1 of Cacajao melanocephalus. NCBI lineage: Eukaryota > Metazoa > Chordata > Mammalia > Primates > Pitheciidae > Cacajao > Cacajao melanocephalus. The sequence continues at coordinate 12,314 of CAUYLG010073625.1, read as the reverse complement.
GGTAGAAAGCAATCTGTTAGCCAGCGAGAAACTTCCCAACAGCTTGCTGTGGTCAGTTCAGTTGTCTGGCTCAGTTGGTCAGCTGTTCTGAGCCCCTCAAAGGCACTGCAGGATGCCTGGTCTGGATGGGCTTTGAGTGCTAGTCAGTAACAACAGGAGAATTTACTCAACAAATCAATAAAGCATCTAAGATGAAGAGTTTGTGTGTAGCACCTAGAAAAGTAAAGTACATCAGTTCGGATATTCTAACTTACTCACTTTCATTAGTTCATTCTTAATCATTCTTCATATTCATTAAAGCAAATTCCCCAAGAGACATCTCTTTCATCAGTTAAAAAGTAATCTTCACTGAATTGTCTCCAATTCACACTTCACAACAATGCAGATTGTCTTGATTTGTTAGAATAAATTATTGAGGCTTAATGATTTTTGCTGTGTACATAAATATAATGCAAATTTCAGCTTAGAAATACAAAAGTTAGCAGACCTATTTGTGGCTTTCTTAAAATTTATTAATGTAAATTAATGTATTAGGTGTCATTAGATGTTTGCTTTTGATGAAATGTGTTTGAGGCCAGGCACAGTGGCTCATGCTTGTAATCCCAGCACTTTGAGAGGCCAAGCCGGCAGATCAGTTGAAGTCAGGAGTTCGAGATCAGCCTGGCCAATCTGGTGAAACCCCATCTCTGCTAAAAATACAAAAAAATTAGCCGAGTGCGGTGGTGCACGCTTGTAGGTTCCAGCTACTCTGGAGGCTGAGACAGGAGAATCACCTGAACCCGGGAGGCGGAGGTTGCAGGGAGGCAAGATTGTACCACTGCACTCCAGCCTGGGTGGCAGAGCGAGACCCTGGAAAAATGAAAGAAAGAGAGAAAGAGAGAGAGAAAGAAAGAAGAAATAAAGAAAGAAAGAAAGAGAGAGAGAGGGAGAGGGAGAGAGGGAGAGAGGGAGGTGGGGGGGAGGGAGGAACTGCGTGCAATAATGATTTATCTGGACACCAGTCCCTCTACGGAAACATCCTGCAAAAAGTTGTGAGTGAGAAGCACCCACAGTCATCAGCCCGTTCCTAAAGTTCTATCCAAGAGCAAATGCATCCCTCTCCCACCTGACTAGGAACCTGGCTGAACTTACTCAATACTGGCTGCGATTTGGGCTGTTCTTTTTCCCAGGTACCAAGGAGCCTATTTACATGATTCATTTGGTGGCTTATAAACGATAAACCTCTCTTACCTTTTTCTAATTTGCATAAATACCTTGGCTCTCCTTCCACCGACACACCCGTGTAGTCTTTACCCTGGCAGTGTCTTCCAATCAGAGCAGTTAGCACCATCTCCTCCCCAGCACGGCCCTTCACAACAGCAACTGGCGCTCCCCTGCACATTGTCTCTTCCCCATTTAAAATTAAAAACCTTGCGAAATAACACATTTGGATAAAGCCACTGACACTCGGGGGTGATGAGTGGAATCTCGCAACATAAAGGGGCCAGAAATAAATGGACAGGAGCCATGTGAGTGTGAACTAGAGCCCCTGAATTGCAGGTAGTGAGGCAGGTGGGGCAGCGTCCTATCTAGAAACACCTGACCCCTTGCCAACACGTCCAAGGACAGAAAAGGAACTCTGACTGATCTCAGAGCTGATGTGCTGACTCGGCCCTCTGAGTGGAGAGTCTAGCTTTGGCAATCATGCCTTTGTTTTACTCTCCGAGGTTAATTTCAGCGCATACTGACATTAATTCATTTTCTCACAAAAGCAAGGTCTCCTCGGATCTGCTCTAAAATTGTCCTTCCTTCCAGATGAGCACGACAGGATCGCTTCCTGGCATCAGAGCACAGTCCTCCAAGCCCCACGCTGAGGCTGTCCTGCCACCTTCATCCACGTCATGAGCACATCGTCACGTATTTCATGGGAGTCTCCAGAGAGGAACGTTCACTTTCAGGAGACATCATCATTAAAGCACTTGTTAGGTACAGAGCACGCTGAAATTGCTCCTTCAACTGCGGCTAAAAAAATAGATGGATACATTTGTCCACCTTGAATCGAATCAGGAAGGTCTCAGGAATCTCCCAGCTGCTGACACCCGCTTTCTCCTGTGCTCCTCATCACCTCCACTTTCTGAGGATTCCGTGAATTCTCTGGGGAGCACTTCATTAGGCAGCACAGGATACACAGCAGGGAGGATAAATACCAAAGGAGGAAAAACTGCATAGAATTCTGGAGGGTGATTTGAAATGAGAGCTCTGACAGTCCTCTAGACGAATCTTGCATGTTCCAGCACCCGCTGTGTGCCTGCCCTGGCTGGGAAGGTGTGGGGATGTTTGTCACTCAGCTGAATGTGGCATAACCTGGCTGGTACATCTTCATAAAACAAAACGCCGCTGACATGGTTTGGCTGCGTCCCCACTGAAACCTCACCTGGAACTGTAGCTCCCTTAATCCCCATGTGTGGTGGGAGGGACCCGGTGGGAGAAAATTGAACCATGAGGCAAGTTTCTCCCATGCTGTTCTTGTGGTAGTGAGTAAACGTCATGAGAACTGATGGTTTTATAAAAGTGCGGTTCCCCTGCACTCACTTCTGCTCGCGGCCATCACGTGAAGAAGGACATATTAGCTTCTCCTTCTTCCATGATTGGGAGGCCTCCCCAGCCATGTGGAACTGTGAGTTTATGAAGCCTCTTTTCCTTTATAAAGTATCCAGTCTCAGGTATTTCTTGATAGCAATATGAAAATAAATTAATAGAGTAAATTATGTAATTTTCCTGCCTGAAAACTTGCAGTGACTTCCATGCAAAGTCCCAAAGTAAGTCCTAGGTCCTCCCCCTAAGCCTGGCCGGTGTCCACAGACTCACCCAGACCTCATCTGGACTGGACGTTACTTCATGACTTCATATAGTTTTGCATTGGAGTTGTAAGGGGACTGGTGGGAGCAGCATGGCAGGGTGAGTTCAGAGGCTCTGCACACTCGTTGTCCAGAGTGGTCGTACGAGATTCCAGGCTCAGCAGAGACACAGGCGTTTGTTTCTCTAGACACAGCCTGGTGCCAAATGCCATCAAAGATCTTTTTCTGGAGAAACACTGCAGGACGTTAAATGCACTGGGTGGGTCTGTGGGCATTTGCTGTGTTTTCCTCTATACTTCTCTGCAATGGATAGTTGATATATTTCACCTTTTCTGCATATACAAGATATGTGCACACAGACCATGCATGGCGGTGGCATGTGCCTCATGGACCCCAAGGCAAACACCTGCGGCAGGCTGTCTCATTCCTCCCACCTTGCAGGCCTCTCCCTGCTTTCTCCCCATCACCTTTACACCTTCTCCGCAGCCTACCTCAGAGCCCTGCACATGACAACAGTGGGAATTCCTTCCCTACCCGTGCCCTACTTGTGGTTGTTACCAGGAATTTGCTGCACTGCACAGATGAATTTCCACGACTGTATCCTTTGCTAGACTGGGGGCTTCTCAACACAGGGCTGATACGGTTCATTCATCCCTCAAAGTCAACTTCCTCCACATTAATGGGAGGAGGAAGAAATCAAGCCACAGGATGCAGAAGGGACCTGGAAAGAGGAAAGGAAGGAAGCCAGACAGGCCGTTTCCATCAGATTCCTGGGGCAGGGGGCGCTGGCCACTTAGGAGGCCATGACCCTCAGTGACAGGGTGAAGGAAGTGGGTGATGCAGGAACTCCCACTCACCTGGTGGCAGGAGATGGGGCTTTGAGACAAATGCCTTTGGTCTGGGGAGATGTACACAGTTCCTGAGGAAACCAGCCATGTTGTCCTTACATTTTTAATTTTTGTTTTGACTCCATAGCATTTTTAGCCCCTTATGAAAGTCCATACAAAGATATTGGTTCTGCCTTGTGCAATTTACTTCTCAAAAGAAAAAGGAAAAGACATGAGATCCACAGTCCCTCCAGAAACGTGTGGGTGATTCCATGTACAGGCAAAGCTCAACGCCAGCCCAGAGACAGCAGGGGGTGGGGCCCTCCCATACACACAGACGGAAGAGCTAGGGACACTTGCCTGAATTCCCGAGAGAAGGCGGGGCCATCCCATAAATACAGATGGAAGCACTGGGACATTTGTCAGAATTCACTGGAGAAGCACCCTGACCTCCAGTTTCTTTCTTTTATTCTTACCTGGCTGTCCTGTGACTTTGTTCATCAGGCTAAAACGTTGAATTCTGGTAGGAAATGAGGTTTTTATATACAGTTTTCATCTTACTGTCTTCGCTCTAAAACTAACAGTAACATAACGGCAATCTTAATGTTAATACCCTGTAGCCCTAACACTCACCCTAACCTTAGACCTAACCCTCACCCTCACCGTCACCCTCACCCTCACCCTCGCCCTAACCCTAACCCTAACCCTCACCCTAGACCTAACCCTCATCCTCACCCTCACCCTCGCCCTCACCCTCACCTTCACCCTCACCCTCATCCTCACCCTCACCTGTTTCTGATCTCCAGGAACCACAGAAGTGGGCCACAGAACCCACACTTTCTGTGTTCTCTGTAGAGATGTAGAGATTACAATTCGACTTTGAAAGGCTCGTCTTTGGAGTTTTTTGATAAAGGCACAGCCATCTTTTCACTCTACTCACAGCCCGCCCATGGAGAAGGCGTTTCCTGGTCCTGGAGTGAAAATGGCGCATGGACACCAAGAGCCACATCTCAGCCCTTGGTGATTTGGGGGCATGTCAATGTTTATTGTATTGAACAGTTTCATCGGACAATGCTGAGATGATTTGAGTGTTGTAAGGCTTTCATTGTCCTCAGTACTCAATATGCTAGCTGATTTGTGCAGTCCTCCTTGCTTAAAGCTGCCTGTTCACCCCACACTGTACCTGGACCTTCAGTTTCTTTGTTTTCCATCCTGGCTATCATTTCACTATGGAGCACGCTGTCTCCAGGGAACCTCACCTCCCACCATGACCCAAACTTGTCCAACTCATTTGCGGTTCTTCCTCTCTCCTCCATGACCATCACCAAGGCCTCTTCTCCCCTCCTGCTGTCTCTGCAGGACTGACCCGGCTCACGGCATCTGTTGATTTCAAAAGCTCTCTGCGCTTGCTAACTCAGAGAGCAGAAAGGTAGGGCAGAATTGGACTCAAGATTTCTTAATTCCAAAACATGGGCTTCAGTCAGATCAAATGCCTCTGGAATGCAAAGTCAAAGAAAGCCATTCACTCCTGTGTTTAATTTGAGACTGGTGCACCAAGCAAGTTGCCCTAATGCCTGTCTCTTCTGCAAACCAGGGTGTAATATTAATGGAATACGAGAGTATAATATTGATGGAATACAAGACTATCTGTCAAAGATCTGACTGAGCCTTGAAACACACAGATGTGTGCACCAAGTTCAGCAGGAGCTGCGTGTGCGCATGCATGTGTGTGCTGGAGGCAGATGAGGGTGGGAGCATCACGGGGCTAGTTACAAGAAGAGCAGAGAGGGCAGAGAGAGGAATTAGAATCATCTTTCTCCTAATGTATCCCCAGTCACCCCCATTGGGCTGAAAGTGCAACGTCAAATATTTAAAAAGAAAATAATGAGTCTTATATTCGAGCTTCATGAAAGAAAGAGGATTAAAATAGCTGAGCAGACAAAAAGAAGGAAGCACAAAAAAGGAAAACTCCTGATTAGTTAATACAAAACATGCTGAATCCAATTATGAGAATCCTGCAATTCAGGTTCAGTACTCCTTCTGACCAGATGAGAACAAATGTGTCTTTAAATCAATACGGCATCTCGGAGCATCTTGGCCTCACCCGCCACTGCCTGTGGCTGCAGAGGGGCATCAGGGAGGCCCCCCGGGAAAGTGCTGGCCTGCCTTCAGGTTGAGACTTGCTGCTCTCATTTCCTCAAACCCCCAGGAGATTGCTAAGGAAATCAGAGTAGTTCATTAGCATAAGGCCGGCTAAAATCTATTGATTTTTAACTCCATAGAATATTCTGTTTTCATTACCATCTGCTGAGTTCTATCTATCACGGCTCCAGGCTCGCCTCCCCCTTGGTTCACCACGAATCTGTGCTCTAATGAGAACACACCTTGAGGAAAAGAGGGGAGATCCTGCTTTGCTGTCAGCTATTGTCACAGTGTTCTGGGAACCTTCCTTCTGAATTCCAGCGTGGTGGTTTTTAAAAGCAGCAGAGTATTTAATCCTCAATAATTAGACTTTGCCCGAAAGGACAAACTCATTTATGTTACTGTCAATTTAACCCAGTCCCTCAACGGCTATATTCAGTGTTTCATTGTAATATTTTAAACAACTTAGTAGAAATGAGACATTTAAGATAAAAACGTCGAAGCGGTCTTCATCTAAATCTGAAGGTTGCTCAAAATTTAGAAAACGCAGTTATCCGCAGAAAGCAGGTACAAAATATAGATTTGGTCAACTCTTTTCACAGTGTCGGGCTCACGCAGGCTCTGAATTGGGGGAAAAGAGGCTCTGAACTGGGGGGACGGAATCTGTCGCAAGGAATGTGTCCAGCCCAAGCGGGCTGCCCTTTAGAGCCCGTGGTCAAATGCGTGACACCCACAGGCCTTGTGTGCTCAAGTGGGGCGGGGGTGCCTGGGAGGGAGGACCGGGAACTGTGTCACTGCCTTGTCATTTCTGCCTTCTCTTGGCAATTCCTTTGAGCTTCCAGGGTCGGTCTCCTGCTGCAATAAGCATCAGCTTTCACTGTCTGCAGACAGACACACTCACACACAGGCGCACACACACTCACATTCACTCTCACACACAAACACACACATGCACACACTCACACACACTCATACTCAAACACACACGCACTCACACACACACACTCACGCACTCTCTCACACTCTCATACCCTGAGACACACGTGCACACACACAAAGATACAGTCACACTCAAGCACGGAAGATAAAAAGCAGCAAGAGTGAAGAGGCTGCCCGAAGGACAGATGGCGCCCTGCACCCTGTTGAAAACGTGGTAACAGAAGGCCTGAGAGTGGGCCGGGTCTGCAGAAGGCCCTGGAGCCATGTCCCCCGTCTTCCTCTGTCCTTTGTTCCACCCACTGTACCTCCTCTCTCTCATGCTTTCCAAAGTGTGCAAGGCCTGGGGGAGCCGTGTCTCTCAAAGTTGGTTTCCTGCACCCTGGTCCAGGGCTGTGCTTTGCACCGGGGGTCACAGCTGAGGCATTTGGAGTGCTTTGTGCCGCCATACCCCGTTTGGGGGGTCGGATGCTTGTCACCAGGGCAAAGGCACAGAGGAGCCCTGCGGCCGGAGTGTCAGTCAAGTCAGCTTGGAGGCAGGTTTGCTGAGGAGCTGATTTGGCCAAGGCCTCCTTTGTGGCCCCCACAACCTCACTCCTGTCCATGCTGGGGCTAGCACTGCCACGGCAGGTTCGAAGCAGAGTGCTGCTGTGTTTGCACCAGCCAGAGCTGCATGCATGCCTGGGAGGTCCTGGCGGTGAGAAGGTCCTGAAGCTCCCCACAGGCTCTGTGTCAAGCTCCGGGGCTGTGGGGCTGTGAAGAGCTGAGGCTGCCCACCTCAGCACCTCCCAGAGTGTGGAAGGCTGGCCCCTGGCCTGGTCAGTGCCCAGGCTCTCCTAGCTGTGACTCATTTCCGGCCACACCACAGGGAAGGTGGGCTGCAGCCTGTGTCCATCCATTTCCACCCCTGGACGGCCGGTGAGCAGCTCACGGAGCTGGCCGGGTCCCTCGCAGCTCTGCCATGGGAGAGGCGGCCTTGGTGCCAGTCCTGCTGTCCGCATCACGTCTCTGAGTTATGAACTATCTGCCTCACTCTTGAAGCGATCACTAGAGACAGACTGACCGGAGAAGCAGAGACAGCGATAGGTAAGAAAGACATCTGCAGTCTCTAAGTCCTCCTGAAAACCTTAGCGACCAGTAGACATAGCAGAAATACAAACCAAAAATGATCAATATTTAAATATCCACGTTGCCATAGAGTGACACTATTAGAGAAAGCTGCAGCCCCAAATGGTAAACTTGCTCTCAGGGAAAGATGGCCTGGGTTTTCAGGGACTGTCAGTGGCCCTGGCCAGTGGCTTACAAGGCAGTTTGGAGGAACTGTTGTTTGGAAAGTTCTGACTTTCTTATGAAAGAGAGTCCCGTCTTACATCAGTGGGCAGGCCACTCAGGACTGTGGCCCACTGCCTTCCCTCGCTGCCCGGAGGAGCTCTGCCCATTGCGCTGCAGAGGGGACAGGCATCGCATGTAGCTTTAACCTGTGAGGAGCCCCCGGCAGCCCCTTCCGCTCACCTCCTCTGGGTGTAGGGTGGGGTTAGGATTCACTGGTGTCGGGTCTTTTTGCCCCAGTGGTGAGTTATTGACTGAAGCATCCTGCTAGAACCCAGCAAAGCTACTATCCACAGGTGTTCTTGCTCCTTGGTTTCACATTATGTAAATTAGTATGTTCTTAATTTCCGTAGAGCTGAGAAGACTTGTTATCTGAACAAGCCACAGCCGTCGTAAGCGGGTTCTCACCTTGCACCGACTGCACAGTACTATCGCAGACTTTCAACGTGAGCGGAGTGTGCCGGGGCCCAGCTGTGGGGAGGTCAATGTAGACCACCCACGGAGCCCATGAGAGGGTCTCTTTAACCATGAGAGGAGTCCATGAGGTCAAACAACCTAGGAGGACTTCAGCTCAGTAAGCTGGGGAACCTAAAAGATTCCATTAAGGAGCTCAGGATTTGTAATTTCAGTAGCCTAAGCCTGTGGTTCTATTTAGTCCAAAGCCCGTGTCCTGGCACCACAATTCAGATGAGGTCTCTGTTCCCTACTGCGCATGGCTGCCAAGTCTGCTACATTAGGCAGGGGGGTGACTCCCTAGAGAACTGTAACTGGGACAAGCAGGAACTCCTTCCTACAGGAAACCTCGACCTATGGATATGAAGACCCCTTCTAATGGCCTTGTGTGAAACAAGGTTCATCAGGGTTTCTGCACTCTGTTCTAGTGCCACGAGTTGAGAGACAGGTCTTGATCATTCTCTAAACTGGAATTACCAAACATTAGACGCAGAGATGAAGTTCTCCCTTTAAAAACATAGGAAATATTCCCTTAGCTTTCTCTAAAGAAAATGAAAGAAGAGCAGATGAAAATGTGAAAACAGGAGAATTTCTTGTAGCTCAGTCTGTTCATGAACTCTATGGGCTAAGCCACGGGTGTTCCCTGGGCCACACTGGAAGAACAAAAATTGTCTCGGGCCACACATAAAATGCACTAACACTGACAATAGCTGACGAACTAAAAACAAAACAGAAAGTCTGTGCGTAATTTTTGTGATACCCACCACAGATAAGCAAACAAGTCCTTGCGTTCAAAGCGTTGAGCACGGTGAGATTCTAAGCCTTCCTGTAGGAAATAAAAAGCACAAAGAGGATGATGGTTTTGGTAAGATGATAGGGAAACAAAGAAAACTCCAGCAGCAGCTGGGAGTTCTGCAGGAAGGAAATCAGATGCCGACAGCCAACCAGCAAAGCTTGGCGGAGACTCCAGTGGTGGGCAGAAAAGGGCAGAGGGTGGAGGAAGCTGAGAGGTCCATGCTGGGCCACAGTGGGACAGAGGGAGAGCCTGCTCCTGCAGGGGAGGAGAGCGGGGCAGGGCTGGACAGAGTCTGTCTGTGTCCATACATGGTTAAGAAGGGCCTGCCGGGGTGGCCGACTGTCCCAGTTTGCCTGGGACTGTTGCAGCATTAGCACTGAAAGTCCATGCTCTGGGACACCTTCCATCCTCGGCAAATAAGAAGACGGAGCCTCCTTGTTATGCCCTGATGCTGATGGAGCAGGAGCTCCCAGGTTCACATTCGAAACTGCATGGGACTCATGGAGCAGGGGTAAACAGAGTCCCTCCAAATTTATGTCCACCCAGAACCTCAGAATATTACTTATTTGGAAAGAGAGTCTTTGCCAATGTAACTAGTTAAGATGGCATAATATGGCGCTAGGATGAGCCTTAATCCCATGGCTGGGATCCTTTTAAGAAGGCAAAGGAGAGACACAAAGACACAGAGACACACAGGGGGACAGCATGTGACAAAAGCTGTGTCCACAAGCCAGGGGACACTCAGGAACACCGGCACCAGCAGAGGCGAGGAAGGAGGCTTCCCTCGTGCCGTCAGAGGGCCCTCCCCACCGGCACCTTGATTTTGTACCTCTAGGCTCCAGAACTGTGAGACAATAAATTCTGTTTTTAAGTCACCCACTTTGTGGCATTTTTTTTTTTTTACATCAGCCGCAGGAAACAAATACAATCATCTGATTTTATTTATTTATTTTTGGTCCTAATCAACTGCTCATTTCTATCTTTTTGTGGTTTCTCTTAATTCTCTGAAATAAAAGCAGGTTGGGCTTGCAGAGGCAGGTGTGTTCAGCTTGGATAGACCAAGTAGATATGAAGGCCACAGCTGGGTGCCCAGAGGAGACACCATCTTCTTGCAGCCCTGAGCCAGAAGAGCTCCGTTCCACGTGCCCAGGAGAGCATACATGGTCAGGGACATACAGAAACAGCCTCCTGTCGTTCGGTCAGTCATCAGTCCATTCTATCTGCAGGCATCCCTCGGGCATCCCCGAGGAAGAGAAGGAGATGCCCACACCCTTCTGTGAGCAACTGAGGGGCGCTGCAGGACTGTGCACATGGGAAGGGCGCCGGGGCGCTGCAGGACTGTGAGCATGGGAAGGGTGCTGCATTCTCCACCTATGTCTTCTCGAGCCTTTGATATAAAACAAGCTTGTCCGACCCACGGACGTGGACCACATGCAGTCCAGGACAGCTTTGAATGCCCCTCAACAGCAAACCATGCATTTTCTTAAAACGAGATTTTTTTGTGTGTGATTTTCTTTTAGCTCATCAGCTATCGTTAGTGTTGGTATATTTTATGTGTGGCCCAAGGCAATTTCCTTCTTCCAATGTGGCCCAGGGAAGCCAAAAGACTGGACATCCCTGACATAGCCAGGGTCCCTGGGGACACGGAGGATGGCCAATCTCTGCCCACCACCTCTCCTCTCCAGACATTCTCTGCCTTCCACCTCTGCTCTGCAGACACCTGCCCTCCACCTCCAGACACTCTCCCCTCCACCTCCAGACACTCTCCTCTCCACCTCCAGACACTCTCCTCTCCACCTCTCCTCTGCAGTCCTGATTAGCTGCAGTGAAGTCCAAGGACCCTGAGTGGACTTTGCCGTGTAGCAGGTGAGGTCCCCTGTCAGAGCAGTGAAGAGCATCTGCTCTTTGCCTGGTCTCCTCTGTCTGACTCAGGCGGGGGCTCTGCAGAAACATAGAACCCATAGGTTATATGTGAGCACATACACAGTAAACATATGTAGGTATAGTTTTTTAAAAGAAATTTATTTTAAGGAATTGGCTCACATGGTTGGTTGTGGGACTGACAAGTCTGAAATCCACAGAGCAGGCCCACAGGCTGGAAGCTCAGGCAGGAGTTGTGGCTGCCGTCTCCAGGCCAAACTTCTTTCCAGAGCAACCTCAGTAACATCTGAGAAGACACAGTCATCCGTTGTAAGATTGAACTTCACATGAGAGAAATTTTATTACTTCTATTAATATACAAAATTTTTAAAATAAAGAGTTCTCTTTGTTTTTTCAACGAAAGGAAGCCTTTTATGGGTCATCGCTGACAGTGCCCCGCACGTGAGTGTGGACTGTGATCAGTACTTCTTTCCTTCTTCTGACTGTCTTGGGATGAATCCATTTGAAAACCAGCATTTTGTTTTTTATTTATTTATTTTTTTTCATAGAAAAGATAATTTATTATTGGCAATAAAAAGAGAATCAGATTAAAACAGAGCCCTTCTTACACGTTTAACAACAGTAAAGGAAAAAGATCATCTCCTCTTAACTAATCAAAGTTAGCGTTACTAACAATGGAGAAACTAACATAACGTCCCTCCTGATATGATGTACGGAAAAGGACAGCAATTACTTCTTTAGTTTTCCTGCCAAAAAAATGCATAACCTGAATCTAATCACAAGTAAACATCAGCCAGATTCAGTGTAGGGGACATTTTACAAAATAACTGGCACCTTCCCTTCCCTTATCCCCTCCCTTGTCCCTTCCCTTCCCCTTCCTTCCCCTCCCCTCCCCTCCCCTCCTCTCCCTTCCCTTCCCCTCCCTTCTTCTTCTTTCTTTTTTTTTTTTTTTAATTTTTATTGTATTTTACATTTTGGGGTACATGTGAAGAACATGTAAGATTGTTGCATAGGTACACCTGTGGCAGTGTGATTTGCTGCTTTCCTCCCCTTCACCTATATCTGGCATTTCTTCCCATGCTGTCCCTCCCGTTTTCCCCTCAACAGACCCCT
>CAUYLG010073624.1:0-79006 GCA_963573385.1 Cacajao melanocephalus | reverse complement strand
GCTAAATTCTACCAAACACTTAAAGAGCAAACTGATGCAAGAACAGAAAATCAAACACCACATGTTCTCACTCATAGGTGGGTGTTGAACAATGAGAACATATGGACACAGGGAGGGGAGCATCACACACTGGGGTCTGTCAGGTGGAAATAGGGAAGGGACAGCAGGGGGTGGGGAGTTGGGGAGAGATAGCATGGGGAGAAATGCCAGATATAGGTGATGGGGAGGAAGGCAGCAAATCACACCACCATGTGTGTACCTATGCAACAATCTTGCATGTTCTTCACATGTACCCCGAAACCTAAAATGCAATAAAAAAAAAAGAGCTAATATCAATCCTATTCAAACTATTCCAAAAAATAAGAGAGGACAGAATATTTCCTAACTCATTCTGAAGCCAGTATTACCCTGATATGAAAACATGACAAAGACAAGAAAGAGAGAGACAGAGAGAGAAATAGAGAAAGAAAGAAAGAAAAGAAACAACGAAGGAAGGAAGGAAAGAAGGAAAGAAAGAAGGAAAGAAAGAAAACTACAGGCCAATATCATTGATGAATATTCATGCAAAAATTCTCAACAAAGACGGAGATGCAAGAATGATTCAACATATGCAAATTAATCAATATGATACATCATATCAACAGAATTAAAGACAAAAATGATATGACCATTTCAAGTGAGGCTGAAAAAGCATGGATAAAATTCAACATCCCTTCACAATAAAAACTCTCAAAAGACTGTGGATAGAAGTAACATACTTCATCATGATAAAAATCATATATGACAGACCCACAGCTAGTATCATATGGAATAAGGAAAAAGTGACAGCCTTTCCTGTAAGATCTGGGACATGATAAGGATGCCCACTGTTGCCACCATTATTCAACAAAGTACTGGAAGTCCTAGCCAGAGCAATTACACACAAAACAAACAAACAAACAAACAATGCCATCCAATTGGAAAAGATTAAGTCAAATTATTTTTGTTTGATGATGATAGGATCTTATTTTTGGAAAAACCTAATGACTGCACAAGAAAACTATTAGAAGTGATAAACATTCAGTAAAGTTGCAGGATACAAATCAATATATAAAAATCAGTAGTATTTCTGTATGCCAACAGTGAACAATGTGAAAAATAAATTTTTAAAAATCTCATTTACAATAGTCACACATAAAATTAAATACCTAGGAATTAACCAAAGAAGTGAAAGTTTCCATAATGAAAACTATAAAACACTGATGAAAGAAATTAAAGAGAACAACAAAAAAATGGAAAAAACATTATGTTCATGGATTGGCAAAATCAATATTGTTAAAATGTCCATACTACTTAAAGCAATTTACAAATTCAATGCAATTCTTATTAAAATACCAATGACATTTTTCACAGAAATGGAAAGCATCCTAAAATTTATAAGAAACCAAAAAAGACCTAGAACAGCTAAAGCTATTCTAAGTGAAAAGAACAAAACTAGAGAAATCACATTACCTGACTTCAAATTATATTACAGAGCTATAGTAACCAAAACAGCATGGTACTGGTATAAAAAGAGTCACATAGAGCAATGGAAAAGAAGAGAGAACCCAGAACCAAATCCACACACTTACAGTAAACTCATTTTTGACAAAGGTGCCAAGAACAGATACTGGGCGAAAGACAGTTTCATCAATAAATGATGCTGGGGAAAGTGGACATCCATATGCAAAAGAATGAAACTAGGGCCAGGCACAGTGGCTCCCACCTGTAATCCCAGCACTTTGGGAGGCCAAGGCAGGAAGATCACCTGAAGTTGGGAGTTTGAGATCAGCCTGACCAACATGTTGAAACCCCATCTCTAGTAAAAATACAAAAATTAGCTGGGCGTGGTGATGTGAGCCTGTAATCCCAGCTACTTGGGTGGCTGAGGCAGGAGAATCACTTGAATCCAGGAGGCAGAGGTTGCAGGGAGCCAAGAATGCACAACTGTACTCCAGCCTTGGTGACAAAGCAAGATTTCATTTAAAAAAAAAAAAAAATCAAAACGACCCCAAATCTTTCTCCATATACAAAAATCAAATCAAAATTAATTACAGATTTACCTCTAGGACTTCAAATTATTAAATGACTACAATAAAACATTGGGGAAACTCTCCAGGACATTGATCAGGGCAAAGATTTCTTGAGCAATACCTCACAAGCACAGGCAATCAAAGCAGACATGGACAAATAAGATCACATCAAGTTAAAAAGCTTCTGCACAGCAAAAGATACAAAAAACAAAGTGAAGAGACCCACAGAATAAGAGATAGTATTTGCAAACTACTCCTCTGACAAGAGATTAATAACCAGAATATATAAGGAGCTCAAACAACTCCATAGGAAAAAGTTTAACAATCCAATTAAATGGGCAAAAGACTTAAATAGACATTTCTCAAAAGTAGACATAAAAATGGCAAATGGACATATGAAAGGTATTTATATTAGTCTGTTCTCACACTGCTATAAAGAACTACTTGAGACTGAGTAATTTATGAAGAAAAGAGGTTTAATTGACTCACAGTTCTGCAGGCTATACAGTAAGTATAACCAGGAGGCTTCAGCAAACTTACAGTTACAGCAGAAGGTGAAGGGGAAGCAAGCATGTCTTTACCATGGTGAAGTGGGAGAAAGAGCAAAGGGAGAAGTACCACATACTTTCAAACAACCAGATCTCATGAGAACTCACTCACTATCACAAGAACAGCAACGGGGAAGTCAGCTCCCATGATTCAATCACCTCCCACCAGGCTCCTCCCCCAATATGTGGGGATGACAGTTTGAGATGAGATTTGGATGGGGACACAGTGCCAAACCACATCAGTGCTCAACATCATTGATCATCAGAGAAATGCAAATCAAAACTACAATGAGATATCATCTCACCCCAGTTAAAATGATTTATATCCAAAAGACAGGCAATAACAAATGCTGTCGAGGATATTGGGAAAAGAGAACCCTTGTACACTTGGTGGGAATGTAAATTAGTACAACCACTATGGAGAACAGTTTGGAGGTTCCTCCAAAAGCTAAAAATTGAGCTACCATATTATCCAGCAATCCCACTGCTAGTTATATACTCTATAGAACAGAAATCAGTATATTGAAGAGATCTCTGCACTCCTATGTTTGTTGCAGCACTGTTTACAATAGCTAAGATTTGAAAGCAACGTAAGTGTCCATCAACAGAAGAGTGAATAAAGAAATGTAATACACATATAAAATGGAGTACTATTCAGTCATAAAAAAAATGAGATCCAGATATTTGCAACAGTATGAATGGAACTAGAGATCATTATGTTAAGTGAAGTAAGCCAGGTACAAAAAGAAAAACATCTAATTATCTCACTTATTTGTGGGATCTAAAAATCAAATCAATTGAACTTAGGGACATAGAGAGTAGAAGAATGGTTACCAGAGGCTGGGAAGGGTACAGGGGTGGATTGGGGAAAGTGAAGATGGTTAATGGATACCAAAAATAAATAAAATAGAAATAATTATTAAGAACTATTTTTTGATAGCACAATAGGGTGACTACAGTCAATAATAATTTAATTACATATTTTAAAATAACAATGTAATCGAATTTTTTGTAACTTAAAGGATAAATGCTTGAAGGGATGGATATTTCATTTTCTATGTTGTGTTTCACATTGCACACCTGTATCAAAACATCTCAAGTACCCTATAAATATATACACTTACTATGTGACCACAGAAATTTTTAATATTAAGTAAATTAAAAGAACTAGGTGAGTCAAAAATATCGTGTTTAATTAGGTTAGAAGTTTCAATGTAACGATGAGGATGGGCAAGATTATGCTTCGGGAATGAATAATTCCACGCAATCTCAGTGATACAGTAAATGTTTATGTCCCACAGAAAGTCTTCTGTCAGTCCCTGTGACTTTCAAGCCTGTGTCTTCCCTCTGGCAGCTCAGCAATTAGGCTGCTTTGATCTTGTGTCTTCATGATCAACATGGCAGGGAAAAAGACAGCTTAAGACTCTTGCTTGGAAAATTCAGTGCCTTGGCCCAAAAGCAACGCGAATCACCTCCAGTCACAACCCATTTGTGGGAATTAATTTGCCCAACTTAAAGGTGACTGGAAGGACAGAAGAAAGACATATTAATGATTATGAGTAAAGTTTATATAAACAAGCTCTATTCCCTACTGTTCTGCTTACAGACTACTCTCTCCCATCAATTATATTATTATGCAAATGAAGTAAATGGAAATAAGTGGCAAAACATGAAGTTTAACTAGCTAAATTTTGGTAGAAGGCCTAGGAAGCAGACTGGGTTACAGAACCCAGTAAGTTAGGGGGATTTTGAGTAATGGAGATATACGCACTTTCACAGATACGTCTGTGATCAATGCAGATAAATCCTAACCCCCTGTCACTTCTCCTCCTTATCATTCTGACATTGGTTGCTGAAAACCAAGGAAGTTTGTTGCTTTGAGTGCTGACTTAACCCCTTGTTTCCATCAAGGAGAATCTAGCCCACTCAATGGGAATGAGAAACCATGACTTAGGAGTCATTTTTTATAAGGTAAACAAGGACAAAATGGGAAGTCAAAATGGAGGATTATGTTACTTTTGACAAGAAAAGTTTGAGAGCAAAAGGATTAAAGTATACTAAAAAAAAAAAACAGAAAAAGGAAAAAATGAACAAGAGTTTACAGATTTTTTTTTTTCAGCTACAAAACTTGCTGTATCTTGCCAGTGCTTCTAGGCTCTAGCATAAGGCTCCCTGGATGGTATTTCAAGGAAGAATTACAAATAAATTAGGTAACAACACTTGGTTTGTATTGTATTTGTTTGTTTGTGTGGCTGATGAAGAGACTTGGAGTCTGTGAGGTGTATTTTCTTTGCTATGTTTATAAATGTTGCATTTATGTGCTTGTAGCTGTTATGGTAGCTTTTGATTCAACGTTATTATTTATACTGACATTTGTAGCATTTTGAGATATTGGGGATACACAAAAAAATTTACAGGTTATACTACTAAATTCCTTTCTGACTTCTCGGTGGCCATTAACCAGTAAACTCAAGGCCTGACAGATTATTTCCTTTATATAAATGACCTTATTAACCAGCTTGGTTCATAATACATTTGGTAGGCACTGAGTGTTTTTTTAAGGAAGCTTCTACACAACCTGAAGATCTAAATTAATAGATTTCTACTGAGCTGTTTACATGTTATTACTGGGAAATCTCATTAGCCAGGCAATGAAAATGTTAAATTATCGAAATGAATAACCTGAACTAAACATAATAATTATATGCAACCTAGATGCTCTCTGTGTTATAACTTGGTATTTTCAGTTAGTAGAAATCTCATGCCTGGCTAATCTGTATCAAATGGCTTCTTTATTCTCTACACTGTATTGGATTTTTTCATCAAATTTCACAGAATGCCCTCCAGCTATCTTTATTTTTGCTTTATTATTGCTTAGAAGATATACATTTTGGCATTTAGTTACTTCATTTATTCAACCAGCATATGTTAAGTATTTCTCTGGGTTGAGCACTGGATATTTCCTCTCTGAATAACTGTGATCACCTCCAAATTTGTCCATCCAAAGTAACCTCAAATCACCCAAACTATTTTCCACATTAGAGCCTGAGGCTGAGACTTCCTAAAGACCAAAATGCTAATCTTAGCCACAGACCTCTCCTGGTCTGGCCTCTACCTATCTTTCCAGGACCATTCAGAACTACATTTCTCTCTTTCTGTATACTTCAATCACGGTAATGTTTTTTTCAAATTCTCGTTACTTGCCAGGTGCCCTCCTGCTCCCAGACTTTGAAAAGGATATCCGCTCTGCCTAAAACACTCTTCCCTTCCTGTTCACTGAATCAATGCCAAATCATCTTCCAAATCTCAACTTAAGCACCACCTCATGAGAAAATTCTCAGATACCCTTTCTTAGTAGGTTATCCCTGATATTTCCTATCAGCACACCACTCCCTCCCCTTTATCACAATGATCACATTTGTGATGTTAAATTTATTTCTGTGATAATGTCTGTCTCCTCTACTAAACTAAAAACTTCAGAAAGTCAGGATCACCATTGTATTTCCACTAAAAAGCACAATGATTGGCACATCATAGGCTCTCAATAAATGTGTATTGAATGAATGAATACACAAATTAATATCAGAATATTTGAAATTTTTAAAGAAAAAAATGAAGCTTTACACAAAATGGCAGACTGGGTATAGTGGAAATCTGTCACTTGTGGTTATCCAAAAACCTATGGATGTTCTCCATTTTGATAGTTCTACCACTTTTTCCAGGTTGAATCCAAAATTTATATTTCCTAGCATCCTTTCTTCTGGTATGTAAACTTATTGTAAGGCCGGTTGCCTCACCAGGGAGACAGGCACACCCACCCCTCCCCGTCCTGCACTCCACGCCCACCTCTGCACTCAACCCCTGGTTCTGCACACAGCCCTTGCCCCCGAGCACATGTTCCCCTGGAGGGATCCGGCGAATGTGACCTCAGCCTGCACTGAAAAGCCCGCCCGACCAGCTACCCACCAATTCCAAACTGCCCTATACCCCTGCAAACCCGCCCAACCACCCACCTGCCAATTCCAACCTGCCCCTTCCCATCCTTTGTCCTCCCAACCTATATGAACCCGCGCCTCAGGCAGTCGGCGCAACTTCTCTGGCCCCTCTCTCTCTCCCCCTCGGGACCACAGAACCTCGGCCGGGAGCTGAATAAACTGGAATTTGATTTTTCTCATGCTGGCCTCAGTTTCCTCATTTTAAACTCGGCAATAACCTTACAAGAATAACCTTACACTTATGACTAGCTTCCACCAGATGCGCTCACAAGAGACTTAGAGGGCAGATTTGAAGATCTTGGGGCTGCTGGGCTCTTTTACCTAAAACAGTCATGAAGGCATTCGATTTTCTATAGCATCCATAGTGAGTGTTCTCATACCAGGTCCTCTTTTTGTTGGTATATTTGTAAGATGACATACAAGACTATGTGGAAAAAAAAAAAAAACTATGAAAATGTTCTGACATATTTTTATAATCTAATAAATAACACAAAAGCAAAAATATATGTTTAAGGATGTTTATCGTATTGATGACTGCAATAACAAAACAAGACAAACAAAAAAAATTGGAAACCAGTTTCCATCAGCAGGAAAATTCTATTTCACCATGTTGTAACCACCCAATGGGTTCACCTTGCCCACGTCCTAGACAAAGCCAATTTATCAAGACAGGGGAATTGCAATGGAGAAAGAGTAATTCACTCAGAGCCACCTGTAGGAGAGACCAGAGCTTTATTATTACCCAAATCAGTCTCTCTGAAAACTCAGGAATCAGGGGTTTTTCAGCATAATTTGTGGGTAGGAGCCATTGAGTTGGGAGTGCTGATCGATTGTCTCAAGCACCAATCTTAGGTTTTACAATAGCGATGCTATTCCCAGGAGCTATTTGGGAGTGTCAAAATCTTGCAGCCTCTAGCTACATGACTCCTAAACCATAATTTCTAATCTTGTGCTAATTTATTAGTTCTACAAAGGCAGTCTAGTCCCAAGGCAGGAAGCAGTTTGTTTTTAGAAAGAGCTGTTATCATCTTTGTTTCAAAGTTAAACTATAAATTGAATTCCTCCCAAAGTTAATTCAGTCTACACCCAGACATGAACAAGGACAGCTTGGAGGTTAGAAGCAAGATGGAGTCGGTTAGGTCAGATCTCTTTCAGTGTAATAATTTTCTCAGTTATGATTTTTGAAAAGGCAGTTTCAGTATTATGATACATCAATGCAATAGAACCCCTCCAAATAAAAACTTTAAAAGAATGAGATAATTCTGTAAATACTAACATGAAAAGTTGTCAGCCGTATTTTTGTTATTTTTCAAGATGTAGAACAAAGATGTAAGTCAGTGTTTTGTTTAAAAGAAATGCATGACTGTATATTTACACAATGCAGATAAAATTCTATAAGGATATATTATCAGATACCTCTCTTGCTACCTTCAGTTGCCTCAACCCCACTTCTTACAAATACTGCTGCTTTGCCCAGTTCCGCAGACGTTGACAGCCTTACCTAGATGCAAGGTGAACACGCCTCACTTCAGCCCATACTGGGTATACCTAAGCTCCCTTCCCTGGGGCACACGGTTCCGAGACACATTTCATATAGCCCCTCAGAATCTTACAGGGAACAAAGGAGCAGGCCAGAAACTTTCCCTTTTTTGCTTTATGCACTCTGAAAAGTTTAAATTTATTAGTATTTTTAAAGTATTTGTTCTTGTAATTTAATAAAGTAGAATATCAATGGGACCTGTTATATTACAAATTCTATATAGGGGTGCAAAAATAAAATAAAAACATGTAGCCAGATGGGTGACTAGGCTAAATTGAAAAACTGTGTAGCTATTTACGGAAACTGAAAACACAGGAGTTCAGGATTGGCAGAGATGATAGAGTTCAATTTTAGACATATTAAGTTTGAGGCACCTATTTCCACGTAGTAATGCAATGGTCTGAAAGAGATCGTTTTCCCATATAGCCATACAGAAGGGCTTAGGACATTTGTTCGTACATAAAGAAGGTAATCATTCTTTGTGATAACTTGTTTAAGCATGATTTTAAAGGTAAAGTTTATGAACTAAACAATATACTAGGTTTGGTACAGTTTCACAATTCTGATCTTACAGAAATACATATATTATTTAATTGCTAAGCACCATTGTCACTTGATATAGCATCAGAAACCATTACAAATTGTGTGATTGAAATATAGCAATATTATTCTACTCAATAGCTGAGGCAGAGTTTCTGCAGTTGACATTGAAATGGGTTTTAGGGGATGAGATGTTTATCTACTCAGTTTGACCCCTAAATGTCTATTCCCTTTACTTCAATTACCCTCAAATATTATTATTTTCTGTGTGTGTTATGACATAAAAACTTTGGGACCTATTGGATTTAAATACTCATTAAAATTGTTTCTTGTTTTATGAACTCACTTAAAATATCCATTAATTTGTTGGAATTGCATATTGCTGAGGCCAAAGCAACTTCATCTTGGATGCTAATCTACCGTGTTGGCTTTTGATTAACCCCAGTTCTGGGAATGCCTCTAAGACTTCTACTTTCACATACATACTGTAAATACTGCCCTAGGGTCAAAATAACTTTGATGATACCATAAACACATACTTGCCATAAATCCCATCCTTAGGCAAATTTCCTATAATATATAAGCCCTGGGTCTGGAGGGGGTGGGGGTAACTGACTGGGGATCCAGCATCTTGTCTCATGGCTGCCAAGAAGTGGCTTCTGCTCGTAAGTTCCTATTAAATGTTTATTTCTAGGAAACAGAATTTGTCAGCTTCTTTCTTCAGCCTTTCAGTTTTCTTGGCCTTCAGGAGTAGGTTTGTATAGACTGGCTCCCTGCAGAACACATCAAAAATGCTAAGTAATAAATAAAATATGAGGCATATATCCTACTCCTTACCTAGTACTTTTTATTTATTATTTTGTAGAAAGAAACATGAACGAATTTTTTTTAACATAGTACTCCATCAGATTATTGGACAGATAGAATACAAAAGCTCCCCCTGGCCAATCATTTCTTTGCTAACCTTTATTACAAGCTAAACTAAAATGAACTTTTCCTTCCCCATCTGTATAACATTACCACATTGCTTTGATGTGCCAAAGTAACAGATATCAGCATGAAAACTCATGATGACATGGCTAAATATTTGGCATATGTTAAAGTTGTGAGGACAAAAATGGTTTTTCATAAAATAGTAGAAAAGGTCAGTTATGTTTTTAGTCATTTCTGTCCTGAAACCACCTTTGCAAAATTATGACTGAGACAGTCAAAGAAATCTAACCTAACCAGCTCCATCTTGCATCTAACCTCCAACTTCCTTGTTTATTCCTGGGCATGGGCTGAACTAACTTTGGGAGGAATTTAGTTTACAGTTTAAAACACAGACCATAACAGCCCTTTCCCAAAACAAACTTCCTTCTTGCCTGGATACTAGACTGCCTTTGTAGGACAAGAAATTAGCCACAAGTTAGAAATTATTGTTTAGGAGTCACGCAGCTGGAGGCTACAAGATTCTGATCCTTCCTAAACTGCTTCTAAACTCAGTGCTTGAGATATTTTGCAGACCCTACACTTGATGGATCAGCTGGCACTGCCCAGATCAATAAACTGGCTCATCTGATCTTGTTGCCCCACCCAGGAACTGACTCAGCACAAGGAGAGCTTCAACTTTCCATGATTTCATCTTCTACCTAACCAATCAGCACTCCTAGCTCACTGGCTTCCACCCAACCACCAAGTTGTCCTTAAAAACTCTGATCCCCAAATGTTCAGAGAGACTGATTTTAGTAATAATGAAACTCTGGTGCCCCACACAGCAGGCTCTGTGTAAAGTATTCCTTCTCTATTGCAATTTCCCTATCTTGGTAAATCGGCTTTGTCTACGCAGCAAGCAAGGTGAATTCACTGGGCGGCTACAGTCCTGCAAACTTAGCCATCACCGCAACCTCTGTTGTAGATACCTATGGTGACCTCAAATTCTTTCTACCTCCATTCCAAATAAGTTCTTCGGGATATTATCTAATAAATGTATTTAGAACAAGTTCTAAGTTTGTGATACTTCAAGGAAATTGCCTGTCTGAAGTGCATTTGCATTTTTACAACAGGAAAATCTTAGGAAAAAAACTGATATTAGCCTTAGGTTGTTCCCGTATTCTAGGCAGGAGAAAAGTTTTCAAATACTTGAGTTTACACTAGTTAGGTGGTTAGTTGATTCGTCTATTATTTCTACAATTATCTACATGTAGTTTAATATTTAGGGTATAAAAATACAACTAAATGGGTGAATGAACTATTATTTTCTGGAAATGGAAAAATAAATTTGCGCATACTAGCTGTGCATTTTGGATTAGCCAGCTTCCTGTCTTCTTTGGTCTGGCTACTTTTTTCTATATTCCCCAATCTCCAATCTTGAAGTTATCAGCATCATCCAGAATTAGAAATTGGTGTGTGTGTTTTTAAAAAACATAAAATAAAAATAAGAAAAAAACAGTAACAAAGAGCACTGTTATCATGTCTGCAATAGAGCTGAAAAACTAATTTATACTACTTTGCATCATAGTCTGACCACTGCTGATTCTCAAAGGGTTATAAATACTGTCTTTTACATTTATCGACCATAAAAACCAACGTACTTATTTAGTGCCACTTTTCTCTTGGAAATATACAATTCTTCAAATAAATTCTGTACATAAGGAGTAAGACATATAAATTAATTTGCCATTCTTTGCACAGAGGTCAGCAAGAAACAGAGATGTGCCTTGGACATTGTGGCTATTGAAGAGCAATTAACAACAGTGACAGAAATAACAAATGACTAAAGAACAGCTAAACTTATTAACTCAAATCCTTACCAATTTATATTCAACTTAAATTTGATGGAATATTTTTCAAGGAGAAAGGTAGTATGTCATACAAACCCTGTAAGTCTCAAGAGTTTAGGACTGTGTGTTCAGTTTCCCCTACAAATGTTCTGCTTTTAATTATTTTTACAGTAAGAAAGACACTTGTCTTCCCATCCCTTGGGCTTCTAAAGAGCCTTCCACTCCACCCGCCATAACTCCACCTAAAAGAAACAGTCAGAACAAACAATTTTTACTCCAGCTCCTCCTCATTTACTCTTCCTCGTGGAATAAACCTAGCTTTCCAAGGAAGAGGGTCACAAGACCTAGACTTAGAAGCAAGGGAAAAAGTAGTAGGCATCATATTTTGTCTTTGGATCCAAGCTGCATGCTCCATTCCAACTTCAAAACTAAAAAAGCTGCTGCTGCTCTTCTTTTTCTCTCACTTGGCCACAAGATAAATAGCTATGTTCTCTAACACACTTCTAATCTAAATTAAATAAAATGTAATTCAAGTTTTCAGTTTTACACTTTAGAATAACTAATCTTTACATTTTTCAGAAAGATACTCCTCAGAAGGTCATCAAATGTTTTAAGCTATAAAAATAGATCCAGAGTTCCCAATTCTCTGACCAGACCTATTCAAGATGCAAGAACATCTGCTAAGCCAGGAGGCTGCACTACCCTAAGCTCAGCAATGAGGCAAAGCATATCTGTGAGTCACTAAGGCCACTTCTGAATTGAACTGCCTGATGTCGGTAAAGAATAATGCCTTTAAAATGTCATAAAAGCTATATATATATATTTAAAAAAAAAAAACTGGAGCAGAAGAGAAAACTGTTTATTCCAAATAAATGTTTTCACTTTGTCCACAGCAAAGGTTTCTGTGAGATAAGACCATGAATGAAAACAGCACACAGAGCAAGGTTACTGCCCATGTAATAAAATGTCAGACTAAAAAAAGAGAGTAATCAGGGAGCTTTATTTGAACTTCAATTCCATAAATCAGTCACTGAACTCGGCAACCTCCTTGCATCTTAGCGGAAACTAAAAGCAGATAATCTCCCACAAATGAAAATATGAAATAAGGGCTAAAAGAATGTAAAGTCTTAAGTCCCCCCAAAATCCTCCTCATCACCACCACCCCCTTTCCACCACCATCATTACTACCAGTATTGAAATCCTTTATTCCTCATCTGTAGCCTCAAGCTCCTATCAAGCACATAAAGGGAATTTATCACAGGATTTACTTCCTGTGCCTTTTTCTTTTCTTTTTTTTCCCCTCCAGATTATTTAGTTGATCTAAAATTCACAGTTGGTGAGAACATTTGAAAAAACTCCTAACCGAATAAAATGCTACCCATCTGATTGTGGCTAACAATTAAACATTTCTAACATCGGGGTGATTTAACACAGTAAATGGTCTGCATATTGAAAAAATTAATAAGCAATTCTTTTTAAATTAAAACAGTCAAGAGTTTCTCCCCAAGGTTCTTGTAATAAAGAAAGAATGTTAACTAAAATGAAAGGTTATCTGGAGTATACTCATCTCTTTTCTGAGATACGCCATGAAAGAGGTACCATATTTTAACAAGGCAGGAAGGAAAAAATTCATGTGAAACATTTTCCCTACTATTGCCAACTTTAAAAGTGTGTAAAACCTTATTTTTAGCCATCAACTGTTGCTTAGGTAGTTTACTTCTCTGTGCCTCAGAAACTCACCTGTGAAATGGAGATTAACCATGTTCAGGTCATGCATGTCAGGTGTATGTGTAAGAACAAATACAAACTAAAAATGAGAAAGTTAAGTCTTCCTATTTCAAGAAAAAGGAGATTTTCCTTCCTTCTTTTTCTCTGAGCATTTATTGAGAAAATCTGTAGTTGTAAGTACTTTCTCTTTTTGAAATGTATAAAAATCCTTTAAAAACTACATAGGCCATTTGTCAGCTCTACAACCCAGGAATGTCTTTTCAAGGACCTTGGAGATATCTCTTTGAAATGTAAACATCAGAAGATAGCACCTCTATCTTCCCATTTCTGTGGGAGGGTAAGAGCCCAACTATTGTTAGTTCCTTGCTCCAGTTGCAAAACTACCTTCTGTCATAAAGATATGAGAAGTTTACTTTCCTCTGGGTAAAGCCAATTAGCTACCACAGATGGTCACCCCAATTACAAGGTAAAGTTAAGATAAACTATATATAAAAATAATGTTTTCAAGTCCCTTACTTTAGAATAAGTTATTGTTTATCTTGAAAACACATATGTAATAGGTTGTATTTACTTGATTATATAAAAGAGTGAAGTTTTTTTCTGTCTTGGCAATCTTTTGCCTGTCATGTGTATCACATTCTGCTTTAGTGCTTGTTCAGTAATAAGTGTCTTCTTTCTCTTCTATCTTTATGGAGAGGATTTCTGGGTTGGGAAAATAATTTGTTTTTACTTCTATATCCCCAGCACATGGTAAAGAATCATGGACAAACCCTCCAAGTAGCATGGGGTTGTGACCAGTTTGGGACCCTCTAAAAAAGTGAAGTAACTCACATGAGCAACTGAATTGACCATTTTTGCTTCACTAGCTCTATGAATAATTAAATAAATAATAAGTAAATGTTTAAAAATGTCTATTGATTGATAGACATGCTATTCTGAGGTACCATTACTCATGTATTTCCTTGCTTTGTCTTATTTTGCTTTAATTGAACAATCATCCTCTGTAATGTCTCTCCATTAATTGTGTATGTCTATCCTTAATGGAAGTCATAAACTAGTCAGGTCATAAACATTGACTAATACAAGTCCACAGGGGTGTTTGGTTTGCCTCTACTGCGTTTTCAAAGCATTTGAAGTTGAATTGTAAACAATTCCTGCTTTAGAACATCATTAACCCGGTTGTTGTCCTCAAGACCTTAGCTAATACTACATATGTCTGCTTTGTATTAGTTATTCTTAGTACTTATCATTCAATAACTTAATTCTCACAACTACCCTTGGGTAGGTCATATTAATCCCCATTTTATGGATGAGTAGTTAAGGCACAGAGAAGCTAATACCTAAGGTCATGTAATCTGTGAAATTTGGGATAAGAAGTCAAATCTAGGCATCTGGTTACTGAGCTAATGACTTCAACAATAATACTGTAGTGCTGCTTATGAACAAAACCCCTAAGTTTATCACTCCACCTATGGAATGCATACTTCTTCTAATTGTTTCTGTTTTTTCTAAGTCAGATTTTATTCCTACCAAGGAAACTGGCATAGCATTGTCCTTTGGTACGTTTATAGCTTA
Source organism: Cacajao melanocephalus (assembly GCA_963573385.1). NCBI lineage: Eukaryota > Metazoa > Chordata > Mammalia > Primates > Pitheciidae > Cacajao > Cacajao melanocephalus. The sequence continues at coordinate 64,267 of CAUYLG010073624.1, read as the reverse complement.
TGGAATTACTAATATAGATTAGATTTTGAATCCTCAGACTATTAATTCTTCTCTTCTGGGCCTGTACTTCTTTCAGCCTAGAAGTGAGAAAGGAAAGAATTTAGAGAAATTCATGAATAACTATCTTGTGCTTTGATGTCATGCTGCCCACATTTAAAAAAAAAAATATTATTCAACATTTGAGTTTCTATATCAGTTTAGAACAACAGAATGGTCACCTGTTCAGTGTGGTTAAAGAGATGGATTATTTTAAAGAGTGAAATAATAAACCTACATTGCATGATACTGTCTCTCCCTGATATTCCCTTTACCAAAATACTCAGGGAGATCCTACACCCCCAGTGTGAGGGATAGAGATAGAGATTAAACCCAGTGATTACTAGGGACTGAGTGTTAACATCCACGCAGGAGTAGAATGAAGAGAAGAGGATGTGAAGAGGAATGTTGCAGCTGATACCATGTCTGTCAGCCAAGATACACCAAGAAGTATAACTACCATGAAAGGGGCACTAAAAAAAAATCTAACAAAGCATGCAAGGAAATAGTAAGCTTCTCTCTGGGGAAGAAAAAGCCAGACTCTGGTGGGAAATTGAAATCCCAGCCCTGTACCTCACATGAGTCTAGAAGCCAAATGTACAATTCCTCAGAGGTGCAGAAAAATCTAAGCTGAAAAATTAAGGTAAAACTGGTGCTATCCCTGGGGTTACTGGCAAAGCAAATGAAAGGCCATTCTGGAGAGAAGCTTCCAAAACACAGGCCACAAGAAGTTTTCACAGAAGAAAGCAAGTCACACTAAAGATGAGCTCACATTTAAAAAGTATAAAGCTCACGGGAAAACAACTTCCCCAACGTATGAATCCTCTGACTAAAGAAACATTAACACAATAAACAAAAATAAAGCAACACCTAGAGACATCATAATACAACTGCAGAATACCTAAGACCAAGGAAAAAACCCTAAAGTTTAAAACTCACTAGTATTTTTAAAGTATACACTCTTGTCATCATTACTTGTGTCACTTTTCACATTTAACACAATATAAACATTAACTCTTTAGAGTCAATATCACTATAGAAAAAAATTAGTACTCTTAGTAGTTAGAGAGATCTCTTTGAAATGTAAACATCAAAAGATAGCATCCCTATCTTCCCATTTCTGGGAAAATATTTTGAAATCTGATTTTTTTGATGGAAGGTTTAAAGAATGCCTTATAAAAAAAATTAGAGTACTACTCCCTCTGATATCCTTACTCATCCTGGAACTAATTCAAGTTGAACTTGAAGCTTTTTCATTGTAACTTAAAAATTTCTGACTCAAGTCAAACTGGGTGTTTGATTTCAGTTGTCACCCAGGTCAGCACAATAAGAAAGGAAAGGTCATAAACCTGGAGACAAGAAAAATCCCCTTTGTCCTTTTCTCTAACAAAGTTGCCAAAGTTGACCTTTTATTTAATTTATAATGTAATTCTTTTACTAAAAACTCTCAGGTTAGGCACTAAAATTTGCCGTTCTAACAAATATTTATATAAACATCCATGCTGTATTTATCTTTATATTCATCTAATTCCTGCTGGGGCATGCTTACCATGTATATATCCGTGCTGGTTGCATTAGACTTGCCATTCAGGGTAGAGGACTGGACTGAGGATAGGTTGTTAGGAATTAAAATCAACATAGAAACAACACTCAAAGTCAAGACTACGAGGAAGTTCTCTGAAGGATTAGTATACAGCAGAGAAAAGCAGAGTCCTGAAGCATAGAAAAATGACTAAATTTTAGGAGCAGTAGGAGAAATCTAAGCCAAAGAGAAGGAGTCATATTTCAAAGAGGAAAATGAGCATAAGGTGCTAAAATTTCCAAGAAAGTCAAAATGCAGTGTCAGAATAATGAAAATATAGGGCTATTGAATTCAGAAATTGGAAAAACAATTGGAGACATTCATTAAACAACAAAAATTAAGACATTTACAAACCAGAAAACAGTGAGCAATCAGAAAATGGACGCATTTAATAGAAATCATTTATTGAAGAAATTTAGCAGTAAATAGATAAAGATGATGACAGCTATGGAGAGAGTGGCAGAGTCACAAAAAGGTGACTAACATATCAGAAGACCACATTTTTAAAAGAATGGAGGCAAAATTGGGTCAGTAATAATTAATGACACTAATTTAGGAGGAAAGAAACTTCATGGGGGATTAGAATCCAAGATAGAGATATAGGATAAACACCAAAGAGTTGAGAGAGCTCCTTACTAGGAAAATTCTCACAGATGTTGAGATATAATACAAGAAAAACACAGAAGCTCCTATGAGGGGCTCCATCACTGTCGCAGTTCATTCACCTCTGCGGGGCAAGGAGAAAACCTTGGGAGTGCTCTGGGGAATCAGTGAGGCACCACTGAAAAGAGATGACAATCTGTGATGTGGGCCACAGCTGTATAGCTCTGATGGCTCCCGGCAGCCCTCTAGATAATTTTTATAAAAACTAGAATAAAAAAAAATCACAGTGAGAGGGAGTGATTCCAGTCCATTAAATTGGCTAATAGGATGAGATTCTAAAATTAGCAACTGAAAATAATCATTATTTGCAAACCAAATAAGCCAAAGTCAGAGAAAACTTAGCTGGAGTTACTCTCACTCAACAAATAAAACAGACTGACCCAGGGGAAAAATTCTATAAAGAAACTATATACCATGTCAGTAAATGTAATATTTATTTTCATATATTCTTTGAAAAGTGTCAGCATAAGTAGTTTCTCGTTTACTTTTGCGTAGAAGGGAGACTCTCTATTAAAACTATTTATATGAAGTTCAGATGCCAATGAAAGGGTAAGAAAGAGGGAGTGGGAGAGTGTATGCACTGATAGAAAAAACCTAATTCTGCAAGAGCTACATGAGGCATATGAGAGAGGCATTTCCAACTTGTACCCAGAAGGCCGGTATCACACACACCGCTCCTGAAGGAGAGCAAAGCTTGACAGTCTGTTAGCACTAAACAGAGATTCAGTTGCAAGAGTTGGTAGATAGACTATGCAAAGGGATGTCAATCAATAAAAAGATGATTTCTGTAGGATAAATGTGATGAGATTTGTTTTTGCTATTATATCTAACATGACCACATTGTAGATTTTAAAATAAAGTACATCAAACCTTATGTTTCTTTTTCTATTTCAAAGGCAGTCTAAATTTTCCCAAAAGCTGATTTATTGATGAGCCATTGACTGTGAATGCCAAGAATCTTCTACCATTTTGGAAGAGCTCTATTTGTGACTGATACCTAAACAATAATGTTTTGTGCCAGGGAATGCATAAGTTTATTTGTTTGATATGTTTTGTTTCTGTTGTTTTGAAATACAAATAGAGGATTTTTGAGAAATAGTTACCTGAGAACAAACCAATGCTTCCTAAAACAGCAACAAAAACTTGGGTTGCTATCTAAGGGTAGTGACATTTATTTTGTCCAGATTTTTCCAACTTAAAACTAAATATTTTGTATCAACATTCACAGGTGAAAAATCAAAATGCAGCAGTTCATCCATTGAGATTAATAAATAAAATGCAATTTAATAAGATTCTCATATACTCAATCATCTGCTTTCAGCTCTATTTGGTATTATTTTTGAAAAGCCTGATATGCTTGTTAGCAAAGCATAACACAGATTCAACAATTCCAGACACTGTTTTTATAATTTTGCCATTATTTATTTATTCATTCATTCATTCATTGGATTTCTTTTTTTTTTTTTAATTTTAAATTCTGGGATTATACATTGGATTTCTATAACTGTGCTCATTCCTGAGTCATGGGGCACATGCATGCACATCCACACACAGTTTTCAACAGAATATTTAAACAGGAAATAACTGTATAAAGAGAAATATCAAAGAGAAAAATGAAGAAAATTAAAAAGTACATCTTTGTATTATCTTTCCATTCGGATAGGCTCTGTAGAAAAAGGAGGATTTCAGGTTCAAATATAACTTTATGGATATAGAATTCAATTATTGTAAAGAAAAAGAGATCATCTCTAGAAGATCTAAACCTAGACTCAAGATATCTCACTTCTAAGAAAACTTTCTAAACTATACCATAACAACCAAACATCAGGACTTTGAGGCCTACTAAGGGTCATCTTTTTTGGGGAATCTTCTTTCGGTTTAATGCTTATTGGCATTTTAATTTCTATAATTTATTAAGTACTAATTTTATCCTAGTTTTACTGTTTTTACTGGTCTAGAAAGTCTAGGAAATGTTAAAAGATAATTTTTCATATTCCTCCCTGTGTAGGCAGGCCCTAAGACCACTTCAAGTTTTGGTACTTCACTGGGAAGCCTCAGGGGACTCAGCATAGAGTTGTGTTACAGACAAAATTTTAACAAAGGGAAAAGGCACAGGCTTAAGTACAAAGTAAACAAGGTACAAGTTTTTAAGAGTCCTTAGCCAGTGGAATCATCCAGAATACATTTAATTCCTCCAGCAGTGAATTGTGACAACAGGTATAAAATGTTGTCTACCAAGGAAGTTAATTAGGGACTCAGTGCCCAAAGTTTGACTGGGAAACTGGTTTCCCTTCTGCCTCTGCCAGAATCCCAGACTCTCAGAAGACGTAAAGCAGGTGCCCAGAATAAATCATATTGTTTGCACAAACAGATTAGGCACAGGAAGCCACTTTCATTAGTTAGAAAAAGTGAACACTCCAAAAATCCAAGTTCCCAAACACCAGCCAACTGCCAACTTTGCAACAAGGCCCTTCTAAGAATGGCAGATGCAAGACTGCTATGATAATTTTTTGTGCACATCTCCTTAGAGATGGGATGGCCGAACTTTTGTGTCCAAATCTAGAGCCATGAAGAAAATCTCAAGCTACTGCGGGAGTGTAGATTCATAGAAGGATATTAAGCTAGATTTTCTTAGAGGAGCAAGGAATGAAGAGAACCATGACCTGATCCCTGGTGTGGCTTCTCTGAGATGGAAAAAGAAGATAGAAATAGCCCTTTAGCAAGTGGCAGAGACCAATGTTCTCCTCCAACACAGCAGGTTTGGGTGGGGTAGGCTCTCTGTCAGGGGAGGGTGATATATGTGGATGTCAAGGGATCAAAACGCTAAGGGTCATAACTTTGAAAACCAAATCAAAGGAGCCTGAACATGTACTTGGCAAAAAGAGGAGTAGAAGAAATACTTCATTCTATTGTACTTGAAAGCTGAAGACTTCAGTGGCAGCCTTGATATCCTGAAGACCCATGTCCAAGTTTTCAGAGCTGTATTATTCCTTTGGGATTCTTAAATGACTTCCAGGAAGAAGAATTTTCCCCTTTGTACTGCCAACTCCACCAAAAATTTAAAAATAAAAAATAATTGATATATGGCATCTAAACAGATTAGCTTTTTATATATTTTTAAAATATTTTACAGTGTGTGATTCTGTTTGAATCCCACTCTTGTGAAGCATACCCATTCTTGTAAAACCTTTAATTTCATGGAAATCACATGAGCTTAAAAAGATTAAGCAACTTGCTTGAGGTCATAGAACTAGGTATTCACATATTCAGAGTTTGCCTCCACTTATTTCCTACCTTAAAAACTATTCATGTGGCAACTGTACTATACCATACTTTTTTGAGCACACACTCTAAGATAATTCAGAAAAACTAAATATGCCCTCACATATTTTTACAATGACATCTAAAATTTTTCATTAAAAACTAAGTAACTGCGAAAGACGTTATGTTCTGTGTATTATAAATATTGACACTTCACATACATAATTGCATTTGTCTTTAAAAACATCCAATATAATATAAATACCATTGCAGTTTAATAATCACCATCTATCTGAAGAATAAATGAACAGCTACATATTTTTACAATTTGAAGGTCTGCATTATTCTTCTTTATTTTTGACTTGATTTTCCATTCAACATCACCAACAAATTTTATCCAAATTAAGCATCTTTCATGGATCACCCTACCAATCTCTACTATATAAATTTAAGATTCTAAATGTTTTAAAAATACTTCTTGATTATGGTTATTAATTGTTCACATTCCTAGTTTTCATTTGTATAGATACAGGACTAAGAAAATTTGTCCATCTAAATAAATACTATGAATGAGGTAGATGGTGTTTTGTTATAACCATATCACACAATTACTTAAATTTTTGAATAATCTGCCAATATCACTTGATGATATTCAGCCACAGCTTATTCTTAATCATCTCTCAGTGAACAACTCTTTAGGTCCTGCTCCAGTGATGCTGAAGTAATGAACTGGAAACCACCTGACTTGCCAAAGGATTTGATTCTCAGGCAATACCATTTCTCACTTTCTCAACATCAATAATGATTTCAAATTGTCCCTTTGTTTGGCAATCTAGTGGTCTTTGGTCCAGGCCAATGCAACATTATAGAATTGCAGACGGTGAGAGGTTTGCCTTTCTCTAAAGTGAAAGAAAAGGCTGTCAAGAAAGGTGCAGAAGATCAGAGATAACGCCTTAAGCCTCCCCCATCCATGTGCCTTGACAACAGTTTTACCAATCTAGGGCAGCTCAGTTGAAAGAAAAAGTACAAATGAGCATTGAGAAATTGCAACTGAATTAACTTAAAATATTCTTAGTGTTCAAGTGCCTTCTTGGAAATTTTTCACAAACCTCTTGGAATACAGGTACTCTGAAGAAATATTCTACCTATATTCTGCCTCTATTGTAGCTCTTAACATATCACATTATGGTTATTAGTCTGATTGTTTTTCCTCCTCCTCAATTATAAAATACTTCAGGTAAGAGCTGCATCTTCTTTAGCTACGGCTTCTAGTATCTAGTATGGTGTTTGATGTATAGTACATGCTAATTAAGTGTGTTTCATTAATAAATGACTGCCCCTACAAAGTAAACAAAATTTAGTTGAATGTCATATTTTAGTGAGTTAAAACAGACACAAAGAGCATTTTAGTATGATCCCACTGTGATCAAAAGAAGTGTGCAGCTGTACATAACACGTATATATAATATATCAGTTGATATTACTAAGTAGATACATTTTTGACCACTTTCTTTTTGGCAATCTATATCTTCTGGTTTATCTACAATCAAGTTAGGTATGTTTTACAACATTTTATAAAGTATACAAACAATGAAATAAGTAGAAGAGACAGAATATCCATTTAGTGTATATCCTGGAACTGCTGAATGTTGTCCTCAGCTCAGACAAAGGAAGCTATTGGTTAACAAAGAATATTATGTCCTCCCTTCCTGCTTCTCAGATAAGCCACCATGATTTTACGACAGGGATCCAGGCAATTCATGCAATGACATCTCACACACAAACACCCAGAAACTCTGTCACTCTTTTTACCCATGCTCAAGGAATAGTTCCTTTAAAGAATTGCTACCTTGTTGGTTTGAAACTCTGAGGAACTTCATATTTCTCAACTAACAAATCCAGGATCCCTATGTGTAAATTGTCTACAGCCACGTGGCTAAAAGAAGGAAAACACTTTAAGTTGGAAATGCTCCCATCAGATTGTTCAGGAAGAAAAATCAAACTATCCCTACATGCACCATGACCAAACATTCTCAACTTCACATTATTTTGTCCTTTTCAATAAAGTAAATTTGTTTAACCTATCACTAAACACCAATATTGATGACTTTCTAACATTTTTCATAGAATTCACAAATTTAAAAAAAAAGAATCCATTATAGTTACATGTATGAGGTAAATATTACTTAGTAACAATATTTTTCTCACTTCAAACTATTTCCAAATTTACATTATTTTAGACATTTGGGAAATTAGCAGCCAAATATATTCTAACATAGCTCGGAACTGATTGGATTTTTGTTGCTGCTATTATTTTAGATTTTCTAATTTAAGCAGATAGAGTCATCCCAAGAAACATGCAAAACTTTAAAAATCATTTAAATCATTTAAAAATCACAGTAATTACATATCTGAGAACATGCTTCTTTTTTCACCACTGTAGAATCTAGGTTTTTAAAATAAAGAAACTAGGGTATATGGGTTTATCACACTGTAACATTACCATAAAATTGACTAAATAGGAAAATTGACTAAAAATGATAATGTATTACAACTTCCAGGTGAGAGAGAATGTGACTGTACCTCCTCACTCCCTCAATCCTAATTACTCACAAAGTGAGAAACAGAATTTAAAAATTGGAAAATCAAGCAAAAGGAATGGAAGCCACAGAAGGATGCCACCTACATGTCAAAAATTTCTAGGCTTTCAACCCTTATTTCAGTGAGATGTATGATAGACAGGAATATGGAATAAAGGGATAAATCATGTCTTCCCTAATATACTTGTGAAGGAAGGCTGAAAAGCCAAGAGAGTGGTGGATGAGCCCCCAGGAATATTCAACTACTGCCCTACAATGATAGAGAAAGCAGGTGAGCTGAACAAAGCAAGTAGAGTTTGTCAGAAGCTGTGGAAGCTTTTCTTGGCTTCAGTACTAATCTGAGAACAAGGTGTCTTAGCCACATAATCTTTTGGCATATACTTGCCTATATGTTCCCAACTACCAGTTGCTGCACAAAACGTGGAGAGAAACTGTAAAAGTAGTGAAGTCCCAAAGTTCCATTTTCCTTAACTGTGATGCAAACCCACTACAGGCACAACATCCCCCTGGGTTCATCCATGTCACCCCCATGGGAATTGAAGGGCAAGGGAAAGTTGAAGCTGCCTACTGTGCCATGAACAATAAAGTCCTTTGTCTCTGACACAGGAATCTTGTGTCTTCTGCCAGTAACGGGCTAACCAATTAGCTTACAGATTCCAGATTCTTCACAGTTATTGACAATACCCACAAAACTGGAATATGAAGAAAAAAAGAGTAAAAAAAATCTTTTAACTTATTATAGGCATCTGTGATGAAGAGTGATTTAATAAATACTTCAGTCTTGGTAGTAGTAATTACAGAAAAATAGATGTATGCGTATTATTTTACAATTACAAAGGTAATAGTATTATATGGAAATAGAATCAATATTTCAAATCACCAGAAAAATTACAGAGTAAATGCAAATAATGTTTGTCAAAAATCAAGGGATGGGAAGGACAGAAACACCAACACAAAAGTCAGAGAGGACCAAAATTAAAGAAATAAAAGCAAAATAACACTATGGTTTTATGAAAATACCTACAAATATGTTATTTTTAAAAATAATAAATATTCCTATCACATCAAAATACAAAGTGTTATTTACTGGAGCAACACTAAACAAAATTATTCAAAGATTAAACATAAAATGTTAAAGCATTTCTGAAAAATATTTTTAAATTGGAATTAAGAGCTTCAAAAGTAGTTTTTTTCTTTTGACCACATAGAAATTTAGCTGAACAAAATCATCAGCGATAGATACAGAAATGTACATACAAAGTTATTTATTGAAGAATTATTTGCAATAAAGAGTATAAAAAATGTAAATTTCCTTTTAAAAAGAGAAAATGAAATAAGTCACAACATAAACAATGAATTAATAGTCATTTAAAACAATGTTTTGAACTATATTTTATGACTTTTGAAGATGTCACTATATAATGTTAATAGAAAAATATTTTAAGACTATCTAAGACATGATTTTCAACTTTTAATAAACTTTGATTCATAAAAAATATATGGGGAAAATTCATTAAAATATTATCAATGCTTATCTCTGAATATTGAGTTTAAGGTGTTTAGAGTGTTTTAACTTTTTTATTTTATTTTTTAAAATATGATTTCGACTTTTATTTTTGATTCAGCCGTATATGTACAGATTTGTTACAAAAGCATATTGCATGACCTGAGATTAAATGAATGATCCTGTCACACAAGAAGTGAACACAGTACCCAATAGTTTCTTTTTCAGCCCTTATTCCCCTTCCTCCATCTAGTAGTCTCCAGTGTCTATTGTTCCCACCTTTATGTTCATGTGTAGGGTGTTTCTAATTTTCTTCTAGTTATTCAACATTTTACAATTTTCCATTATACATAGTAATTTTTTATAATCTGAATTTATATATAAATATTGTATATATTATTACATTATATACATAAGAATCTATTATATATAAATATAAATTATAGATTTAAATATGTAAATTTATATGTATATAAAATATTTAATTTATATTATCATAACATTGCTTTTTAACTTAGATTGGCTTCTGTATCTGTCTAGCATATTTAAAAGATCTCCCACATAGCATTTTTTTAAATATATATATATATTTTAAATTATACTGTAAGTTCCAGGATACATGAGCAGAAAGTAAAAGTTTGTTACATAGGTATACATGTGCCATGATGGTTTGCTGTACCCATCAATCTGTCATCTACATTAGGTATTTCTCCTAATGCTATCCCTCCCCTAGCCCCCCATTCCCCAACAGGACCCAGTGTGTGATGTTCTCCTCCCTGTGTCCATGTGTTCTCATTGTTCAACTCCCACTTATGAGTGAGAACATTCATTATTTGGTTTTCTTTTCCTGTGTTAGTTTGCTGAGAATGAAGGTTTCCAGTTTTATCCAGGTCCCTGCAAAGGACCTGAAATTATTCTTTTTTATGGCTGCATAGTATTCCACAATGTATATGTACCACAGTTTCTTATCCATTGATGAGCATTGGGTTGGTCCCAAGTCTTTGCTATTGTGAATTGTCCTGCAATAAACATACATGTGCATGTGTCTTTATAGTAAAATGATTAATAATCATTTGGGTATATCCCCAGTAATGAGATTGCCAGGTCAAATGGTATTTCTGGTTCTAGATCCTTGAGGAATTGCCACACTGTCTTCCACAATGGTTGAACTAATTTACACTCCCGCCAACAGTCTAAAAGCGTTCCTATTTCTCCACATCCTCTCCAGCATCTGTTGTTTTCTGACTTTTTAATGATCGCCATTCTAACTGGTGTGAGATGATATCTCATTGTGGTTTTGATTTGCCTTTCTCTAGTGACCACTGATGATGAGCATTTTTTCATATGCTTGTTGACTGCATAAATGTCTCCTTTTGAGAAGTGTCTGTTCATATCCTTTACCCACATTTTGATGGGCTTGTTTTTTTCTTGTAAATTTGTTTAAGTTCCTTGTAGATTCTGGATGTTAGCCCTTTGTCAGATGGATAGAGGTTTTCTCCCATTCTGTAGGTTGCCTGTTCACTCTGATGATAGTTTATTTTGCTGTACAGAACCCTTTAGTTTAATTAGATCCCATTTGTCAATTTTGGCTTTCGTTGCCATTGCTTTTGGTGTTTTAGTCATGAAGTCTTTGCCAATGCCTACGTCCTGAATGGTATTATCTAGGTTTTCTTCTAGGGGTTTTACGGTTTTAGGTCTTATGTTTAAGGCTTTAATCCATCTTGGGTTAATTTTTGTGTAAAATGTAAGGAAGGTGTCCAGTTTCAGTTTTCTGCATATGACTAACCAGTTTTCCCAACACCATTTATTAAATAGGGAATCCTTTCCCCATTGCTTGTTTTTGTCAGGTTTGTCAAAGATCAGATGGTTGTAGATGTGTGTTGTTCTTTCTGATGCCTCTGTTCTGTTCCATCGGTCTATGTCTCTGTTTTGGTACCAGTACCACGCTGTTTTGGTTACTGTAGCCTTGTATAGTTTGAAGTCAGGTAGGGTGATGTCTCCAGCTTTGATCTTTTTGCTTAGGATTGTCTTGGCTATACAGGCTCTTTTTTGGTTCCATATAAAATTTAAAGTAGTTTTTTCTAAGTCTGTGAAGAAAGTCAGTGGTAGCTTAATGGGGATAACATTGAATCTATAAAGTACTTTGGGCAGTATGGCCATTTTCACAATATTGATTCTTCCTATCCATGAGCATGGAATGTTTTTCCATGTGTTTGTGTCCTCTCTTATTTCCTTGAGCAGTGGTTTATAGTTCTCCTTGAAGAGGTCCTTCACATCCCTTGTAAGTTGTATTCCTAAGTATTTTATTCTCTTTGTAGCAATTGTGAATGATGGGTGTCCACTCATGATTTGGCTCTCTGTCTATTATTGGGAGTCCACTCATGATTTGGCTTTCTGTTTGTCTATTATTGTATAGGAATGCTTGTGATTTTTGCACATTGATTTTGTACCCTGAGACTTTGCTGAAGTTGTTTATTAGCTTAAGGAGTTTTGAGGCTGAGTCTATGGGAATTTCTAAATATAGAATCATGTCATATGCAACCAGAGACAATTTGACTTCCTTCCTTCCTGTTTGAATACACTTTATTCATTTCTCTTGCCTGATTGCCCTAGCCAGAATTTCCAATATTGTTGAATAGGAATGGTGAGAGAGGGCATCCTTGTCTTGTGCTGGTTTTCAAAAGGAATGCTTCCAGCTTTTCTATGTTCAGTATGAATGGGTTTATCATAATAGCTGTGGGTTTGTCATAAATAGCTCTTATTATTTTGAGATACGTTCCATCAATACATAGTTCATTGAGAGTTTTTAGCATGAAGGCATATTGAATTTTATCAAAAGCCTTTTCTGCATTTATTGAGATAATCATGTGGTTTTTGTCCTTGGTTCTGTTTATGTGATGGATTACATTTATTAATTTGCATATGTTGAACCAGCCTTGCATCCCAGAAATTAAGCCGACTTGATTGTGGTGGATAAGCTTTTTGCTGCTTAAATCAGTTTGCCAGTATTTTACTGAGGATTTTCACGTCAATGTTCATTAGGGATACTGGCCTGAAATGTTCTTTTTTTGTTGTGTCTCTGCCACATTTTGATATAAGGTTGATGCTGGCCTCATAAAATGAGTTAGGGAGGAGTCTCACTTTTTCTATAGTTTGAAATAGTCTCAGAAGGAATGGTACCAGCTTCTCTTTGTAACTCTGGTAGAATTCGCCTGTGAATCCATCTGTTCCTGTGCTTTTTTTCAGTAGGTAGGTTATTAATTACTGCCTCAATTTCAAAACTTGTTATTGGTGTATTCAGGGATTTGATTTCTTCCTGGTTTAGTCTTGGGAGGGTATATGTGTCCAGGAATTTGTCCATTTTTTCTAGATTTTCTAGTTTACTTGCACAGAGGTGTTAATAGTATTCTCCAATGGTAGTTTACATTTCTGTGGGATCAGTGGTGATATCCACTTTATCATTTTTATTGTGTCTATTTGACTATTCTCTCTTTTCTTCATTATTAGCCTAAATAGCAGTTTATTTTGTTAATCTTTTAAAAAAACTAGCTCCTGTATTCATTGAATTTTTGAAGGGTTTTTTGTGTCTCTATCGCCTTCAGCTCTGCTCTGATCTTAGTTTTTTCTTATCTTCTGCTAGTTTTTGAATTTGTTTGCTCTCTCTCCTCTAGTTCTTTTAATTGTGATGTTAGGGTGTCAATTTTAGATCTTTCACACTTTCTCATATGGGCATTTAGTGCTATAAATTTCCCTCTAAACACTGCCATACCTGTATCCCAGAGATTCTGGTACTTTATGTCTTTGTTCTCATTGCTTTCAAAGAGTTTATTTATTTCTGCCTTAATTCATTATTTATTAAGTAGTCATTCAGGAACAGGTTGTTCAATGTCCATGTAGTTGAGTGAGTTTCTTAATCCTGAGTTCTAATTTGATTGCACTGAGGTCTGAGAGACTGTTGTTATGATTTCCACTCTTTTGCATTTGCTGAGGAGTGTTTTACTTCCAATTATGTGGTCAATTTTAGAATAAGTGCAATATGGTGCTGAGAAGAATGTATATTCTGTGGATTTGGAGTGGAGAGTTCTGTAGATTAGGTCTGCTTGGTCCAGAGCTGAGTTCAAGTCTTGAATATCCTTGTTAATTTTCTGTCTCATTGATCTGTCTAATACTGACAGTGGGGTAAAGTCTCCCACAATTAAAGTGTGGGAGTCTAAGTCTCTTTTTAGGTCTCTAAGAACTTGCTTTATGAATATAGGTGCTCCCGTATTGGGTGCATTTATATTTAAGATAGTTAGTTCTTCTTGTTGCATTGATTCTTTTACCATTATGTAATGCCCTTCTCTGTCTTTTTTGATCTTTGTTGGTTTAAAGTCTATTTCATCAGCGACTAGGATTGCACCTTCTACTTTTTTTTGGCTTTCCATTTGCTTGGTAAATCTTCCTCCATCCCTTTATTTTGAGCCTATGTGTATCTTTGCACATGAGATGGGTTTCCTGAATACAGCACACTGATGGGTCTTGACTCTTTAGCCAATTTGCCAGTCTGTGTCTTTTAATTGGGGCATTTAGCCCATTTACATTTAAGGTTAATATTGTTATGTGTGAATTTGATCCTGTCATTATGATGCTAGCTGGTTATTTTGCACATTAGTTGACACAGTTTCTGCATAGTATCGATGGTCTTTACATTTTGGTATGTTTTTGCAGTGGCTAGTACCAGTTTTTCCTTTCTATATTTAGTGCTTCCTTCAGGAGCTCTTGTAAGGCAGACCAGGTGTTGACAAAATCCCTCAGCATTTGCTAGTCTGTAATGGATTTTATTGCTCCTTCACTTATGAAGCTTAGTTCACTTATCAACCTTAGTAGGTCTCTTACAAAAAAGAGACCTACAAGAAGAAAATCCTCTTCTCTAAGAATGTTGAATATTGGCCCTCACTTTCTTCTGGCTTTTAGGGTTTCTGCAGAGAGATCTGTTAGTCTGATGGGCTTCCCTTTGTGGGTAACCTTTCTCCCTGGCTACCCTTAACATTTTTCCCTTCATTTCAACCTTAGTGAATCTGATGATTATGTGTCTTGGGGTTGCCCTTCTTGAGGAGTATTTTTGTAGTGTTAAAACATGTACTTTGAATGAAGAGACCCCCCTCCCCCCACAAACAAGCTTTGTGTGAGCAACATGGCTATTTATTCACCTGGGTGCAGGTGGGCTAAGGCCAAAAAGGGCATTAGTGATGGGCGGTGGGATAGGAGTTGGTTTTATAGGTTTGGGGTGGGCGGTGGAAAGTTACAGAGTAAGATCAGTTACAGTGGTGGGGGTAGGGGCAAGTAGTATACATTACCATAAGTTCAGTTACAATGGCGGGTGGGATAAGAGTAGTTGAGATGATAGGGTGGAGTGAGGAATATTCACATTATCATAATAACAGTTAAGATGGCTGGGTGGGGTGAGGGGAAGCTTATATGGGGGAAGCACTGCTGGGTGATCAGGGATCATGGCAAATGCAGGAAGGGGATAGGGGGTGATCAGCCGAGGCAGGCAGGACTTCACACTTTCTGGGTCCAGGCTTGCACATGGAGGCCTGACATGTAGTATGCTCTGTATTTCCTGATTTTGAATGTTGGCCTGTCTTCCTAGATTGGGAAAGGTTTCCTGGATAATATCCTGAAGTGTGTTTTCCAATATGTTCCTTTCTCCCCATTACTTTCAGGTACCCCAGTCAAATGGAGATTTGGTCTCTTCACATAATCCCATATTTCTTGGAGGCTTTGTTCGTTCCTTTTCATTCTTTTTTCTCTAATATTGTCTTCATGCTTTATTTCATTAAGTTCATCTTCAATCTCTGATATTCCTTCTTCTGCTTGATCGATTCAGCTAATGATGCTTGCGTATGCTTCACAAAGTTTTCATGCTGTGTTTTTCAGCTCCATCAGTTTATTTATGTTATTTTCTAAACTGGTTATTCTAGTTAGCAGTTCCTGTAACCTTTTATCAAGGTTCTTAGCTTCCTTGCATTGGGCTAGAACTTGCTCCTTTAGCGCAGAGGAGTTTATTTCCCACCTTCTGAAGCCTACTTCTGTCAATTCATCTAACTCATTCTCCATCCAGTTTTGTTCCCTTGCTGGCAAGGTCTTGTGATCCTTTGAAGGAGAAGAGGTGTTCCAAGTTTTGGAATTTTCAGCATTTTTGTTCTGTTTTTTTCTCATCTTCATAGATGTATCTTTGATCTTTGATGTTGGTGACTTTCAGATGGGGTTTTTGCATGGGTGTCCTTTTTGCTGATGTTGATGTTTTTGCTTTCTGTCTGTTCTTTGATGTTGGTGACCTTCAGATGGGGTTTTTGCATGGGTGTCCTTTTTGCTGATGTTGATGTTTTTGCTTTCTATTTGTTCTTTGATGTTGGTGACCTTCAGATGGGGTTTTTGCATGGGTGTCCTTTTTGCTGATGTTGATGTTTTTGCTTTCTGTTTGTTAGTTTTCCTTCTAACTGTCAGGACCCTCTGCTGCAGGTCTGCTGGAGCTTGCTGGAAGTCCACCCAGACCCTGTTTTCCTGGGTATCACCAGTGGAGGCTGCAGAACAGCAAAGATTGTTACCTGTTTCTTCCTCTGGAAGCTTCATTTCAGAGGGGCATCTGCCAGATGCCAGCCAGAGCTCTCCTATATGAAGTGTCTGTTGACCCCTGCTGGGAGGTGTCTCCCAGTCAGGAGACATGGGGTCAGGGACCCACTTGAGGAGGCAGTCTGTCCCTTAGCAGAACCCCAGTGTGCTGCTGGGAGATCCAATGCTCTCTTCAGAGCTGGCAGGCAGGAACATTTAAGTCTGCTGAAGCTGTGCCCCTTCCCCCAGGTGCTCTGTCCCAGGGAAATGAAAGTTTTATCTATAAGCCCCTGACTGGTGCTGTTGCCTTTCTTTAAGAGATGCCCTGCCCAGAGAGGAGAAATCTAGAGAGACAGTCTGACCACAGCAGCTTTGCTGCACTGTGGTGGGTTCTACCAAGTTCAAACTTCCAGGCAGCTTTGTTAACACTATGAGGGGAAAACCACCTACCCAAGCCTTAGTAATGGTGATGCCCCTCCCCTCACCAGGCTTGAGCACCCCAGGTTGACTTCAGACTGTTGTGCTGGCAGTGAGAATTGGAAGCCAGTGGATTTTCGCTTGCTGGGCTTCATGGGGGTGGGACCCACTGAGCAAGACCACTTGGCTCCCTAGTTTCAGTCCCCTTTTCAGGGAGTGATCAGTTCTGTCTCGCTGGCATTCCAGGAACCACTGGGATATGAAAAAAAAATCCTGCAACTAGCTCAGTGTCTGCCCAAATGGCTGCCCAGTTTTGTGCTTAAAATCCAAGGCCCTGGTGGTGTAGGTGCCCGAGGGAATCTCCTGGTCTGTGGGTTGTGAAGACCATGGGAAAAGCATAGTATCTGGGCCAGAATGCACCATTCCTCACGGCACAGTCCCTCTTGGCCTCCCTGGCTAGGGGAGGGAGTCCCCCGACCACTTTGCTTCCCAGGTGAGGTGACACCTCACCTTGCTTTGGCTCACCCTCTGTGGACTGCATCTAGTGTTTAACCAGTCCCAGTGAGATGAGCCAGATACCTCAATTGGAAATGCAGAAATCACCGGCCTTCTGCATTGGTCTCGCTGGGAGCTGCAGACCAAAGCTGTTCCTATTCTGCCATCTTGCTAGCTGCCCAGAGCATCTTTAAAATACCATTAAAATGCTCTTTTTCCACATAACTATAGGTGAAAATTACATATATGTATATTTGTAAATATTTTACACTTTTTACATGCAACCTATGAGTTCTAAGAATAAAATACTGCCGAATAGCATCATTCATCTTAAAAGAAAAAGATCCCATAATTTTAGTCACACAGGATGGTACATAATAGGATTACATTGTGTTATGAATCTAGTGAATGCAGTTTAGGATAAAGTACAGAATTTTCTTTCTACACAAAGCAATTTTTTACAAACCTAGCTTTTACTGATGTTCATACTGTTCTTATTTTTTGTTCATTTAATGGTAAATTACCAGGTTATCTGAAAGCAATAATAAACTAACTTCTCCTTTGATTCCACTTAAGGCAATTTTTTTTAAGAAAATACAATCTGGAAAACGAATGGAAAAGAGTGCCTCTCAGACTCTCTAGTAGTTTTTGTGTTATTGCTTCCCCTCTTCTCATTTTCCCAATCAAAGTAATGGCCCCATCTTTCCACGAACCTTTGTCTTTTACAGCATCTCCTTTGTTTCCATGAATGCAGTGAACAGCAGTTACAGTGAGACTATCAGCAAACAACAGAAACATTATGCCTTTAACCTACTATGACCAAAATGACCACTTAATGTTAAAATGTGATCAAGCTCAGACTGGAAGGCAGTCTTCTTCACACCTACAGCCCTCACCATCTCTGGATCCTGCTGGAATTTGTTGAGCAAAAAGAGAACTGGCTTTTTTTGAAGAGTCCTGTGGATGTCCATAGCAGGTGGACTCCTGTGCCAGAGTCACCTTCTCAATATTGCAGGATCAGAAAGGTCAACTAGAGGGTCCATTGATGCTAGCCAATATATTAAACAGAGTACCCATTTATGAACTTGTAGCTAGAAACCTAACAGCCTAGTACATGTCTACTGATCAGCACCTTCTTTCTCCAACAAGAACATCTACATAGGGCTACAATTAGTACAATGAGAATGTTCTGGGTGAGCATACAGTCAGAGCAAGGGGAACTAGATGGATTGGATATCACTGAGACAGAAGAATCACCAGTCAAATGAACAAACAAATGAAAGAATCATCAGTCTACATTTCCATCTCTACTGCGGAGAAGTACCTGCCAAATCAACTAGTGGGTTAGCTCTTTCTGCTGGATCTCAGCTAAAGGAAAAGTTAAGCATTTCTTGCCCCTGACCTCACCTATCCAGATTATACAGTTTTATGTCATTTTAAAAACTGAATTAGAGTTTATAAACACATATTTATAACTTATAAACCACATTTGTTTTAAGTGTACCGTCCATGAGTTTTGACAATGTTCTAGGTCCTGCAATTTTTACTTCAATCAAGAGAATAATTCCATCACTCCAAAATTTCCTTAAGTTCTTTTACACTCTATTTCCATTCCCACTCAGTGGCAACCACTATGCAGATTTCTATCACCAATGGGTTTGTTTTCTCGGTCTTTGAATTTAACATATATAAAATCATATTTATGTCCTCTTTCTGTCTGACTTCTTTTAGCTTGAAGTAATATTTTTGAGATCCATCAGTTTGTTGATTTTGTCAGTATTTCATTCCTTGCTGAATAACATTTTGTGTGATGAACATATACCACAATTTGTTTATACATTTGCCTGTTGATGAACAGCTATGTTGCTGACAATTTTTGGTTAGTATGAATAAAGTTGCTATGAATATTCCTGTATAAGTCTTTGGTAGGCATGTAGTTTCGTTTCTCTCTTGAGTAACTCTTAGGTATTACATCTAACTTTATAAGCAGCATCAAATAGTTAAACAAAAGAGTTGTACAATTTTACACTCCCTCTAGTAATGTATGAGACTTCCAGTAGTTCTATGTCTTGTCAATAACTGCTATTATTGTCTTTTTTAATTTTAGCCACTCCAGTGGGTATATAGTGGTGTCTTATTGTGACTACCATTTGTATATCTCTGATGACCACTGATATAAAGTTCCTTTTCAGGTGCTTATTAGCCATCTTTATCTCGTCTTTTAAGAAATATTCAAGCCTCTTGCTCATTTTTATTAGGTTAGTTTTATTTTCATTATTGAGTTCTAGCAATGGTCAAATGAATGTATTGTAGACATTTTCTCCCAGTCTGTGGTTTGCCTTTCATATTTTACTAACAGTTTTTTATTTTAATAAGGGTAAGTATAATGTTTTGATTTTGATAAAGTCCAGTTTTTCACTTTTTCTCTTATGGCTAGTGCTTTTTTTGCCTCGTGTGTATTCTTTTATTTTTTTAACAACCTCATGTTCCTAGGTCATTAAAATATGATTGTTAATAGTTGTATAGTACTTCACCACAAAAATATATAGATTTGCTTATTTTTGTGGTGATATGAGTTGTTTCCAGTTTTTCACAAATATAAATAACACTATTATGAACATTGCTTCACAAATGTCTCTGCTCATCATTTGGAAGAGAATGCTATTATGGGGTATAATGAATCAAATGGTAAATATTTTGAGACATATTTGACTTATACTGCTCTTATAGAACTTACGATGCATTGTAATCATGTGTACTTGATTATACAGCAATCTTTTTCCATACTAGATTGAAAATGCTTGAAAAAAGATTCTATTTCTTTTATACTCTGCAGTGCCTATCTTTAATAAATAATTTCTGAATTGGATTCGGTTGCATTGAGTTTTTTGACATGCATGTCAAATTGTCTGGCAAAATTATTTCTTAAAACCAAAATTATCGAAAATCCAAAGTTGTACCTTAGTTTTCTTTTTTTTTTTTCTGCTGTTCTTATTTTGAACAAAGTTGTACCTTATGTGTCTTTCTACATCTTGGTATAAAATTCCATTTTTACTATTTGGAAAATAATTAAAGAAAACGAGTAAATTCACAAACAATATTTAATTTTGAAATGTTAACCAAGTCAATCTTTTTAAGAGTGACAGGTTTTTGTCTATAGTTCAAGTTAACGGGAGTTGGTAACAATACATTTTTTCTCTCCATGACAAATTGAGTTATTCTAGACAAACATGCAGTATTTTACTGGCAAAATGAAGCCACTTGTGTCTGCATTACAATTTTACTGATTGGCACATAAGTAAGTAGAGACTGAAAAACAAACGTCTTGTAAGGATGTTTTGTGTTTTCACCAAAACACACACTCTTGCTAAGAACAAATAATTTGGACCTAAAAATTTTCTCCTCAAAAACTGAAAATCCTTTAGTGTGATCAATCCTCCTTTTATTTTCCTAATTATTTAAGACATTTGCATGAAAATATGTTCTTTGATTTAGCAATTCAATCTCTTAATAACCATCAACCAGGTATTAGCATTATAATTTCCTGAATAATTTTTTCCTTACAGTCTCCTATAAAGGCACCAATGCCTGGTTTATTTTATATTTTCCCTGAAGCCCTCATTCCCTTTAGGACCATTCTTCATCCTGATGTTATTTGTAACCATATGCCATCAGACCTCTTAATTGCTTTTCGGCTTATTGGCCTATTTCATCTATAGCCCATTCATCTGTTATCAGTTTCCAACTTTCTCTTGGAGAGCTTCCCTTCCCCACTCTTTCAGTCCTTGTGGTCTGGATGGCTGAGGCCAATTCCATTCTAAGCTCAAAAATGGGCACAGGACTCCAGCCTGAGCAGTCAGATCATTGCATCCCTTGACTACAGTGTTTAGTTCACAAAAGACTAATGAATGAGGTTGAACTTACAAATATTAGTCCAGAAACTAGTGCAAATTGTTAGAAAAGCTGCTCCCTTTTTATTAGGTTTGGTAAATAAAGAATACAGCTCAGAAGCTTCTGAGGAGGGCTCAGCTTAGGACAAAACCAACACGTGAAAGCACAATCAAGAGGTGAAGAGACATTTCTGATACAATTACATGCCTGCATTTAGAGATGTCTTCTCTGGATTTCAATTATGTAAGCCCCTAATTTGTTTTAATTAAGCCAATTTGTAAGTCAGCAGATTTTCTTTTAATTAAGTCAGTTTGAATTTATTTTCTGTCACTTGCAAATAGAAACATGGGTCTCAGGTACGCCAGAGAGCACAGCATGCTCCTCAACTGTCTTCCTCTCTGACCTAAAACCAGTGTTACCTGGCCTCCTCCCCTTCTCAAGCTGACAGAATCATGCCTCTTTACATGATCCAATACATAACCTTCATTCACAAACTCAGGAAACCCCTCTTAGCTTTATGCTGGTCATCCCCTACTTCTCTCTACATACCAGTGTACTGTGCAATGTCATTTTTTTTAACGTTGATTGCCTGATTCATCTCTGAATGTGTTTTAATTCTTTCTGCTTCCTTCATATTTCCGAAAACATTTGTTAAATTTTAAAATTATTATAAATAGAAACACAAGAAAACATATGGAAATAATTCACAGAAGCATATAAATTAATAAGATCGCTGATGAAGGCTTTGAGACACCCACTCAAAACAATGGTGATTATAAAGTAGACAGAGCAAGTAGCTAGCACACATTGAGGAGCATTTAGAAGGGCCTCACCTCACTCTGAAACTGTATTACCTTGATGGTTATCCTTTTTCCCATGAAAGCACAGGAAATATTAACCATTAATAATCCTACTATTTAAGTTAAAAAGGAAGTGAGCTGAGTACTGACACTTTGATGATGTTTTGTACACTAAAAATCTAGATACATTCATGATAATCATAAGCATATTCATAAAAGAGATAAGATTAAGAAGATAAAACAGAAAATAAAATATGAAAACATGAGTATTCAAGAAAACCTGCTATACATGGATTCCGACTAATACCACCATTCAGCTCCGTGTTGCACATATATAGCATTTTCAATATGTATGACTTATATACCTTCAGAAGATCTGAATTTTTCTAGTAGAAATTACAAAATGCTAGAATAGGACTTGAAACAAATTACTCTGCCTTGCCAAAATCAAAAAAAAAATTGAGAAATATAAATTTTCCAAGCTTCATTTTCTTCATCAAGCCTGTTGACAAGAGAGTTTATATTATTTCTGACTTTTATCTTACTATTCAGAAAAGATAATCGAAGCAACCTTAATAATAGATCAGTCTTATTAATAAAACCTCTGCTCTACTTCAATTTACATGAGCTTCATTATGAAAAGTAATTGGGCACATTGAATTTACTGTGGGAGTCAGGTAATGCTGAATACAAAATCACAGGGATATTCAGGAAGAAAGCTGGATGCAAGGTCAAGTATGTTGTAAGAAAGCTGAGTAGTCCTCAGAAGAGAAAGAAATTAGGTCTACATAAAGGCACTCAATCAAAAATTAAGCTTTAAATTTTGGGTAAATAAATGTCTTGCTGGACAGAAAAATGTAGTCCCCCAAACCCAATAAGCAAAAGAAGATGATTTTGTGACCGTGTCATTGACTTGACATCAATGCCATAACAATTAAAAACAAGTTAATGGCTAATTTTACTACCCTTCCTCTTACGTCACCATGTCCCAATTATGCAGTCAAGGTAACTGTCAGAGCTAGGACTACTGGCAAGAGTTCCAGTTGCATCTCTGTTACACAGTTAATTTTAAAATCTTTTAATTTCACATGCAATACCAAACAGACTTTTTAGGTGAATGAGATCACTGATGCTCTATTCCAGTACAGTGCTCTATTCCTGACAGCCAGTTCAAAATGCATATGGGAGGACATTTGGCTGCAAATTTTAAAACGGCAAGTGCCAAGGTTATAAGATAACATTAGTATTCCTTCTTCCCCAATCATGTTACTGAAAAATGATAAGGAACAACCTTTAGAGTTCACTCCAGTTAAGGGTGTATATGAATCAGAAGACTATGTGCATTCTTTTACTTGGCATTTAGAAGTAAGTTTCCAAAGACTGTATGTTTTGCCCTCACTTGAAAACTGAAATACTGGTATATATCAGATACATAAAATTGGTATATATCAGGAAAGATTCTGAAGTCATGTATTAAGAAGTAAGAAGATCTAGGAATTCAATTGGCACTACAAGTACATATTGCGTGTATGACTGTAAACACACACAGGTCACACACACGCACACGCGCACACACACACACACACACACACAATATCCAAGCTTGACCAAAAATAGCACTTTGTAGAAGGATCTCTCCTCCAGCAACCCAAATTCTACCAAATCCTCTATGCTGTTCAAGTTCCATCTTCTCTGTTGTCTGCCCTAATACATCCAGACGATGTCTATTCTTTTTCTCCACAGGGATTTCTACTTCACTATCACCATCACACATTTATCAAGTAATACAGGACCTTATTCATAAAGCCACCAGGATTTCCCTAAACCTGAAATAGTTTAAAGCTAGTTATAAAGAAAAGATGTTGACATAAAAAAGTATAAACAGCAGCCTTCGGTAACTAGATCATGGGGTGGATGAACACAGGAACGCAAAGGAAGATGGGATCACAGAGGTGGGGATAGCCAGAAGTGAAAAAGGTTTATGGAGGAGGAAGCATTCAAGTTTGTCCTTGAAGAAGGGCCCTTCTCAAAGCTCCAGAGTAGAACCAAGATCCCTGGCAGTAGGAACAAGATGTGGAGGCAGATGGACCAATATAGGACAGTCAGGAAGGTGTAACGTGGGCTGCACCTAGTAGCCTCCCTTAAGGGAAGCTCACACGTTCTCTTCAACTGTGGATTTATCAGTTACTAAATGTGATATTACCTGTGCTTGTTATAAATGTCACTAACTAAAGAGTAAAAATACAATAGCAGGTACTTCTAAAAAATTTCAGTAGCATTAGAAAGACAGAAAAAGGATGCCAAACTCATGCCCACACTGACTGGGGTTCATTTATACTGCTTGTCTAAATGCGGGCAATGCACTCAATAATTGCAAATGAGTCCAATTAACTCTCACATTTGAAGGAGGAGCCTTTCACGTATGAGCCATAACATAGACAGTAAAGAGGGAATAAAATTTCCTTAAAAGTTACAGTTGAACTTGAAATCTTCAGTGTATGAGTTAAACTAAACCAAAGCAACCTAAAAAGCAAACAAGGTTAACTCCCAAGTGCTAGTTACTGTCCTTGATGAAAACATGGATAGATTCACAAGAATTTAAATCTTGTTAAGCTCTGCTGAAACCAAAGCTTCCCTACAGACAACCCACTGAGTCTCAATCTTGGTTGCATGTTAAACACACTTGGAGAGCTTTTAGCACCCACTCAGGACAGGTCCTTACCTGATCCATTAAATCAGAATCTTCAGGTATGGAACCCAGGCAGGTGATTTTCACAAGCAGCAGAATTGAGAATCACTGACATCTCCCCTCTTACAACCATCAGTGGCCTTACCAGATTAGGAAGAGCTCATCAGTCTGTTCATCACCACTTTGTGAAAACAGGGAGTTGATCATAGCATAGCATAGACAAGCTTTTTAACTTTTGTTTAGTGAGCAATAATCGGCATAATTCACTAAGCAATTCACTAAGTTAAAGAACCAGAAAAAATTAAGCAGTCATAGCTTTTAAGGAAAGTGGCAAAAGAAGGCAACTGAGCCAAGAAAAAATAAAAGTAATGAAACATTTGTGGAAATAAAATGTCTAGACCAGGCCACAGTGGCTCATGCCTGTAATCCCAGCACTTTGGGAAGCCCAGGTAGGTGGATCACTTGAGGTCAGGAGTTTGAGACCAGCCTGGCCAACATGGTGAAACACTATCTCTACTAAAAACACAAAAATTAGCAGGGTGTAATGGTACATGCCTGTGATTCCAGCTACTTGGGAGGCTGAGGCAGGAGAATCACTTGGACCCAGGAGATGGAGGTTGCTGAGATTGCACAATTGCACTCAAGAGTAAAACTCCATCTCTCAAATTAAAAAAAAAAAAAAAAGAAAGAAAGAAAAGAAATAAAATGTCCTGAAATTTACAAGTGTGCCCAATGTTTCACATTAACCCATTCAGTTAATGTTTAGGGTGATAGATGTATTAACCATCATAACAACATAATGCCAATTTTTAAATCTTACTAGAGGCCACTAAAAGTACTAAAAATCTTTTATATTAAAATTATTTAATATCGTAATTTTATGAGAGAACATATTCTATCTTAAAGATGAAGAAATAAAGTTCATAATGATTACATGATTTTTACCTAATATAACCTGGCTAGTGACCAATTTTTAACTCCTAACTGCCTCAAGAGCAATTCAATTCAGTTATCATAAACCACTGTTATCCAAGTCAGCCTACAGTCCTGACAAAGATGTGTTGAGGGTAGATATGAATTGTCATAAATGACTTTTGAATCTGTTTATCCTTTATTCATGGCAAAAAATAGCCTGACTTCATTTATAAGGAAATCCAGCCAGGGTTATTATAATTCCTGACTTATTGGGTGGGCTATTTAAATATTCCTGCCAATTTCAAAATCCCTTTCCTATAGGTTGCTTTCACTCATGGACCCAGTTTGCCAGGAAGTTTTAATGTTTTTGGAATATAAAGATTGGCACTTGATTTTTGGTGCCAATTCTTTCCACAATACAAATCTTTCAAACCTTGCTCATTTTCAAAATAGATGGGTACTTATAACAAGCCAGACCATCCAAGAATCAGCACAGATTTAAAGTAAAAAATTACACTAAAAAGCTTCATGTGATTACTTTAATACTTTCTTGAAAAGTGTGTATAGGCATTAACAAGGCTCTGTATATGATTGCATTTTGTTTACAGAAGGGAGAACTGAGGTACACACCCAAGTCTAACTCTTCCAAGAAGGGGCAAAGCAGAGAATAAAAACAATTCCCTTGAATAACACGGGGCCCCCATCCCAAGAGTACTCTGCTATTTAAATTAAAGCCTGGCTCACTCTACTTTCCCATTCAAATACCAAGAGAAAACAAGCTGAACAGTTCCAGCTTGAAGATCAGAATGGGGCTCCCATAAGAATGAAGGAAAATCCATTTCAACAGTGAAGATAGCCCCTCTCTACAAACCCTAAAGTAGTTTTCTCATTTGTTGCATGACATATCAGCCTGCTCCTCATAATTTATTCCAACTGTTTCTCCTGAAAATATGAGGTTTGCAATTTGCTATGGGCCCCAAAAAGCACAAAGAAATGGTAAATCATTTCAATGATGATTACCAAGTCAAAAGAAAGAATATTGCTTTTACTAGGAGAAGACATAGGAATAGTTATTGGCTATTTGTCATGCTAGATAATAAATGATTTCTTTCTACGCACAAAAACTTGACAATGTCATGATTATATACTCCAAATGTATTGCATGCACAAGTATTAAAATATGAAGTGTATAATCTCAGGATGTGCTGTTTTTTGAATATGATAATTTTAATTGGCATGAAATTTGCATTCCATGTAACTTTAAGTTTGAATATCAGCACATTTGATATAAATCTGATGTCACTCATAGTTTTTCTTTATTTTGTATTCACATCTTGATTTTAAAAAACAGAAATCCGTAATGCTAAAACTACAATTTTAAAATGTCTCTATCAGCTTGTTAATCTTTCAGACATAAGCGTAGTAAGTACATTTTAGTAATATTGGTTTAAATCACAATTAAGGCTGAATTTTTATAACTTTTTCATTTAAATGTTCACACCTCCTTTATATGCTTATAGATTAACTCATTCGTACATTTTTTTTTAGATGGGCTCTCACTCTGTCTCCTAGGCTGGAATTCAGTGATGTAATCACAGTTCACTGTAGCCTCAACCTCCCAGGCTCAAGCAGTCCTCCCACCCCAGCCTCCAGAGTAGCTAAGACTAAAGGTGTGTGACACCACCCTCAGCTGATTGTTTTATTTTTCATAGAGATGCGGTATCACTATGTAACTCAGGCTGGTCCCAAACTGCTGGACTCAAGTGATCTTCCTACCTCATCCTCCCAAAGTGTTGGGATCACAGGCATGAACCACCACACCCACCCTCAACATCTTTTTAAAGCAAAAGAGAGAGAACAAGAAAGAAAATGTCAGTGTTTAAAACAAATGCTGACATAGTGAAAAAAAATGAAATAATGAAAAAAAGGAAAAAATTTATGCACATATTTCAGGTTAATACCTTTTCCAAAAAAATATTTTTTAAAAAGAGTGAACAACAGATTGCCTACTAGGTGCATCTTCTCTATTGAAATGATTAAAGAATGAAATAGAGTATCTGAAGTGTCATGATAAAATAAAAGTTGTTCATAATCACATTACAGTCTGCCAAAAAAGTTTTTTAAGTCAGTTTTTTTTTTTTTAATTTCCATAGGTTTTTAGGGAACAGGTGGTATCTGGTTACATGATTAAGTTCTTTTTTCAATTTTTTATTTTCATAGGTTATTGGGGAATAGGTGATATTTAGTTACATGAATAAGTTCTTAGTGGTGATTTGCGAGATTTAGGTGCAACCATCACCGGAGAAGTATACATTGCATCCCATTTGTAGTCTTTTATGTCTCATCCCCTCCCACCCTTTCCCTGAGTCCCCAAAATCCATTGTGCCATTCTCATGCCTTTGCCTCCTCATAGCTTAGCTTCCACTTATGAGTGAGACCATATGATTTGGTTTTCCATTCCTGAGTTGTTTCACTTAGAATAATAGTCTCCAATATAATCCAGGTTGCTGCAAATGCCATTAATTCATTCCTTTTTATGGCTGAGTAGTATTCCATCATATATACATACCACAGTTTCTTTATCCACTCATTGATTGATAGGCATTTGGGTTGGGTCCACATTTTTGCAATTGCAAATTGTGCTGCTATAAACATGTGGTGCAAGTATGTTTTTTGTATAATGATTCATTTCCTCTGAGTAGATACCCAGTAGTGAGATTGGTAGGTCAAATGGTGGTTTTACTTTTAGTTCTTTATGAATCTCCACACTGTTTTCCACCAGCAGTGTAAAAGTGTTACCTGTTTACCACATTCAAGCCAACATCTATTATTTTTTGATTTTTTAATTATGGCCATTCT
Source organism: Cacajao melanocephalus (assembly GCA_963573385.1). NCBI lineage: Eukaryota > Metazoa > Chordata > Mammalia > Primates > Pitheciidae > Cacajao > Cacajao melanocephalus. The sequence goes on along the minus strand of CAUYLG010073624.1, from coordinate 35,961 downwards.
TGCAGGAGTAAAGTGGTATCACATTGTGGATTTGATTTGCATTTCCCTGACCATTAGTGATGAGCATTTTTTCGAGTTTGTTGGCCACTATATATCTTCCTTTTAGAATTGTCTATTCATGTCCTTAGCCCACTTTTTGATGGGATTGTATTTTTCTTGCCAATTTGTTTGAGTTTCTTATAGATTCTGAATATTAGTCAGATGTATAAATTGTGAAGATTTTCTCCCACTCTTTGGGTTGTCTGTTTACTCTGCTGACTAAAAGCTCTTTAGTTTAATTAAGTCCCAAATATGTTTCCCCAACTTTTAGATTTCTCTTCTCCTCAAGAATGTCAATTATTCTTAGGTTTGGTTGTTTAACATAATCCCAAACTTCTGGGGGCTTTGTTCACTTTTTAAAGTTCCTTTTTCTTTGTCTTGGTTGGATTGAGTTAAATCAAAAACCTTGTCTTCGAGCTCTAAAGTTCTTTCTTCTGCTTGTTCGATTCTATTGCTGAGACTTCCCAGAACGTTTTGCATTTCTCTAAGTGTGTCCTTTATTTCAGGAAGTTGTGATTGTGTTTTATTTATGCTATCTATTTCACTGAAGATTTCTACCCTCCATATCTTATATCTTTTTTTATTTCCTTAAATTGTACTTCTTCTTTCTCTGGTACCTCCTTAATTAGCTTAATAATTGACCCTCTGAAATCTTTTTCAGGCTAAATCAGGGACTTCTTGGTTTGGATGCATTGCTGGTGAGCTAGCGTGATTTTGGTGCTGGGGGGTGCTGAAGAGCCTTGTTTTGTTATGTTACCAAAATTGTTTTACTGGTTTCTTCTCATTTGGGTGGGCTATGTCAGAGGGAAGATCTGGGGCTCAAGGCTGCTGTTCACATTCTTTTGTCCCATAGCGTACACCCTTGATATAGTACTCTCTCCCTTTTTTTATGGATGTGGCTTCCTGAGAGCTGAACTGTAGTAATTGTTATTTCTCTTCTGGATATAGCCACCCAGCACTGGTGCCATCAGGCTCTGGGCTGGTACTGGGAGTTGTCTGCACAGAGTCCTTTGATGTGAACTATCTTCAGGTCTCTCAGCCGTGGATACCACCAACTGCTCCAGCGGAGGAGAAAAGGAGTGAAATGGACTCTGAGAGTCCTAGGTTTTGGTTGTTTAATGCATTATTTTTGTGCTGGTTGACCTCCTGCCGGGACGTGGTGCTTTCAAGAGAGCATCAGCTATGGTAGTATACAGAGCATCAGGCAGTGGGCAGGGCCCTCGAACTCCCAAGAGAATATGCCCTTTGTTTTCAGCTACCAGAGTGAGTAGGGAAGAACCATCAAGTAGGGGCAGGGTTAGGCATGTCTGAGCTCAGACTCTCCTTGGGCAAGCCCTGCACAAGGGGTGGGGCTGTGGCTGCTGTGGGGGATGGGAGTGTGGTTTCCAGGTCAATGGACTTATGTTCCCAGGAGGATATGACTGTCTCTGCTGTGTCATACAGGTTGCCAAGGAAGTTAGGGAAAGCTAGCAGTTACAGCACCCAGCCCCTATACATCCCAGAAGGCTAGTCTCACTCCCACTGTGCTCTCCCTGAGTTTGTTTCCAAGTAGTAAAGGAGTAGGGCTGAGAACATGCCCCAGGCTACCAGCTTTCCAGCCAAGAAAGCAAGCAGGGCTTTCAAACCTTTCAGCCTTTTGAGTCTGCACATGGAATTCATACCCTCCCCTGAATTCTGACCCGGATACTTCTCCTTTGGATGGAATTGTTACAAAGTTTACCTAGAAGTTTCCTTCCCCTTGTGGTCTTTTGCCAGTTCCTCTGGCAGCCCTCCTCAAGGACACTTGTGAGACAAGTCAGAAATGGCTTCCCTGGAGACCAACAGAACCCACAGGGCTTTTTCCACTGCTTCCTCTACCCCTGTAGTTCTCTCAGCTCTCTAAATTGACTCAGCTTTGGGTAAGGTCAAATTCATTTTCCATGATCTAGACCTTGAGATTCCCCAGTGAGGGTGGTTTTGGGGGCAGACAATCCTCCTTTCCCTCTGTCACAGCTTGGGCACTCACAGTATTTGGGCTGTTTACCGGGTCCTGCAGAAGCAATCTGCTTCCTTCAGAGGGTCTGTGGATTCTCTCAGCTTTCCTAGTATATTCCTGCAGTAGTTCTGGAGCAAAAGTTCACGATGTGAGTCTTCACGTGCTGCTCTTTTCATCCGAGCTAGAGCTGCAAGCTAGTCCTGCCTCCCATCCATCATCTTCCCAAGATCCCTGATTCTTACAATCAGTTCTAAAGTTCTTCATTGGTCATTCTTTTTTGGCCCCATTTATCTTAGTTATTGAAGTCGCTGGTAGCACAGGATCATGCAGAAAAAGTAGTGCCTGCTGTTACGATTATATCCACGTAAACGAACAATTAACTTTCTGTTGAATTGCTGGATACAGCAGAGGCCAAAATTCCAAACTAGTTCCAGCCTTAAATTATTTTACTTAATCGCTGTGGTAATTGATCTCTCAAACTTGTTTATCTGTGCAGACACGGCCTACATTATGGCTGAGGTAGAAATCAGTAACTGGAAAGTTGACGGCGGTGTAATGGAATTCATCAACGTAAGAGAGACGTAAACTCTACCATCTCTTAATCTAAGAACCAGTTCTCACAGCTCTACCAAGTTGTAGGCTGAACAAAACAAAGAATTGCTAATAATATTTCATTATTCTGACAAAAAAAGTAGATACAACAGCCCAAGAAGTCCTCAAAAAAGCACATTTAAATTTACATATTTATATAAGTTCAAATCGCCCTCTTTTTCTTGTCCCTTTCTTTGATTTTATTCTGGTTCCCTAGCACTACTGCTCCTAGGGTGGTTATACTACCCACTTAATTACATGAGCAAATCAACTTTATGCAGCCGCTGTTTGTATCATTTAGCCATTTATGCATAGAAGTTGTTTGGTTTGTTGGGTTACTATGTCTGGTAACTGACTCATCCTGCCAGGTTGGTAGCCCTAGACTAGCTGATTTTCTTCCAAGAATACGAAAGCAAAATATGCCTCTACTATAATATTGTGTAAAAAATTAGTTGTATTTTCTACTATAGTGACACCAGCTACTATTAAATAAACCTTCCTGAGTTATCACTGTGCTGGTATTTTCATATCTGTTTGTTTTTTAGAAAAATACCTTTTTTAAAGAATTTTACAAGTCCATTTTCTACAATGTCTCTTAAATATACTGTTACATCTTATGATCATTTAAATTCATAATTTTGCTCATCAATCCTTAATATATTGGATTCAAGTTGATAATTTAAGAAATAGTGAACATTTTATAGATCCCCTTTTATTCTGTAATTTTGCTTCTTAAATATTTGGCACAGTGCTATTTTACTTTGGTTTTACTATCCAGAGGACAGTCTTGACATATTAACATGAAATTTTAGGAAATGTCATAAATAAATGTAATTAATTCCATTCAAACCACATATACTGAGTACCTACTATCTTCCATGGATGGTTCTAATATTTGTCAATTCAGCAAAGACCAAAACTGCCAACGGTGCTGTCATGATGAAGCTTTTCATTCTATTAGGGTTGTCACAATAAAAGGAGTAAGTGGACATCAAGTAATAGTGAGTATTTTGAAGAAAAAAGAATAGAGTAAGGGGAATTAATGAGGTTGAATAAAATACTCTTTATATATGGAGGGAAGAAAATGCCTCTTTATCAGAAAGATATTTAAGCTGAAATAGAAAAGAAGAAGAAAGCAAACCAAGCAGATACGGGGGGCAGAGAGGAAATTCTAGACAGTGGGGACAGGCAATACAAAGGCCCTGAAGGGTGAATGAGTATGCTTGATATGCAAAGAATACCAAGGAGGCCAATGTGAGAGTGAAGAGGAGTGGAATGAATTGGAGTGGATACAAGAGACAGTAAGAAGTGAGGTAATGCGAGTGGAAGAGGAAAGGGGAACAGGTCATGTGAGGCAACACAGGCCAAAATAACAGTTGTAGAAATATGAAGCCATCAGAAGATTTCGAAAGAAAACACATCTGTCTCCCATTTTTAAACGCTATATGGAAAATTAGTTTTAAAGACAGAGTTAGAGTAAAAAAATACATTAAGATACTGTTACACTTCTAGGCAAAAGATGAGGGTAACTTGGACCAGCATAGTAGTGGTAGAGGCAGTGAAAAATAGTTTGACTTGACAGAGACTTTGCAGGGAGAACTCTTTAAAATGTTGTGGATGGATTATTACATGTGAGGAATGAGAGAAAAAGAGGTGCAAGGATGACTCCAAAATTTTTCTCTGTCAACTGGAGAAAATGGAATTTCCAGATTCTAAGAAAGAAAACAGAAGCAAGTATAAAGAAATAATTAAGAATTTGGTTTTGAATACAATTTGAGATTTCCACTAGTCATTCTCAAGGGGATAGATGTTGAATAGGAAGTTGGCTATGCAAGTCCAGCACTTGGTAGGGAGTTTGGACTAAGAATACAAAATTAGCAATATCAGTATATAGATAATATTTGGTTTGGATGGAGTAAACAATTCAGTAGTGACAGATTATGGAGAAGAGCGAGGACTAAGGACTGCAGGACTGCATTGAAAACTCCTGATTTTTCCATACTCAAAAAAAGGTAAAAGGTGAGAAGAAACACCCAGTTTTTATAAAATTCAGTATACTTCTTAATGTTAGAGATCTCTTTTATAGCTATATACAATTGGTAGTTATAATAAGTCCTCTCACTTTCAGAAGAACCAGTACTAATGGAGCTAACACCTTATTTCTTTGCTTGCTAAGCATCAGCTGCCAATCCCAGCTGATCTGAATCTGAATGAAATTAGTTTGAGGCAGAGTTGGACTTCAATAAAGGGCATTCTGCCCTTGAATGATGTCTTTTAAGATAGATCAAAGGCTTTGCCCAACCACCTGGTGTTTCAGAAATTGATAGAGATCCTCTATAGAGTAGTTTGATTCTAATGTAAGCTCCTCAAGGAAGCCACAAGCCTGAGATTTCATTATTCAGCCTACCAAGCATCCATCTTTGAAATCAGGACAAATCATTTATTCATTTGTATGCCCTTGTAGCAGCCAAGGCAGGCCCAATGATCCCAAACTCTTGGCATTAAGACTTTTGTAGTCCCTTCCCACATTGAATAGGGCTGACCTGTATAACAAATAAAACATTGTGAAAATATTGGCATGTAACTTCAGAGACTACATCATGAAAGACATCAGAGCATCTACCTTGCTCTCTTGCATTACTCAGGGGAAGCCAGCTGCCATGTTTCAAGAACCATCAGGCACCCCTAGAGAGAGAGGAAAACCACTTGACAAGGAGCCGATGCTTCCTTCTAACAGTGAGAAACTAAAACTGCCTATCAATAGCCATGTGAGTGAGCTATCTTGGAAGCAAATCCCCAGCCCCATTCAAGCCTTACTATGACTGCAGCCTTGGCCAACATGTTATCAATACGTTGACTGTAACTAGGGATCACCCTGAGCCATAACCACGCACTAAGAACACCTGCTAAATAATCTCTCCCAAATTTCTGATCCACACAATGTGGAATCATAAAGGCCTGTTGTTGTTCTCAGTTTACTTGAGAAGTTTTAAACATATTCATGCTTGGTTTCTATCCCAAGATTCTGACTTAATCGGCCTGGGATACAGCTTGGACAACAGGATTGAGTCTATTATCAAAGTTATGCTGTTCTAACAATATATCATTGAATTTCAGATGAGATATGGAGCCAACCTGACCTACCAGACGTTCACTTCTTTCCAAAAGTGAGAGGCAGAGGAATATGGGTCATGGTGTTCTAGATGTGGACTCTGCAAAAATGGTTAGCAATGGAAGTACATTTCCCATCATTTGCTGATAATTCTATTAAAGTACATCAAAATGGAGATCAGGCCTAAAGAATCCCTAGCAGACAAAGCCAGTTAGGCCCTCATAAGGGACCTTAACCTGGCTTGATTTGCAAATGTAAATGAAACTTAATTTGAGCTATTTCTTCTAAATGCCTAAATCAAAGAAAAACAGAATTTAACCTCAGCAAATCAGATGTAGCCAACAAACTTGAAACTTATGTAACTAGGGATTTTCCAATGGGATATACCAAATAAGGCAACTGTATGACTGCAACCAATCAAATATTTTTTCTTTTGCATTACTTTTGTGTAATGTAAAATCCTCCCACTTGTATTCCCTCAGTGGCGCTCCTAAACTACTTCTGGTTTGAAACTGCTACTGCTTGATTCATGAATCATTGTTTGCTCAAATAAACTCATTACAATTTTATTGTGCCTCAATTTACTTTTTAACAACCCATACAAGGCAAATAAGCATATGGCAGGAGGTACAGAGAAAAATCCAGGTAGATGTGGGCTGCTTTCCACCTTATCTCAGCTTACAGACCACTTAACATATGCTGCCATATCCCTTCCATTTCATGAGCATGACCTTAACTATTTCCTTCCTTTCACTCAAACTTCTACTGTATTTAATCCTTCTTGCATTCCCACATGCATACACACTACCCTTACCTGTTAGGATACTTTCAGCAAAAAGTAAAGAAAACCCAACCCAAGTAGCTTAAAAAGAAGGAAAATGTATTCTCTCACATAACACAAAGCTCAGAGGTAATTGAGTGGTTTATTGGCATAACACACTCAGGATCATTCCATGTCTGCTCTACTCAGGTGTTGTCTAAAGCTTCAGACTAAGTTCTCTAATGGGCACGGACAACTGCCTCAGCTTCAGACATGAAGACTGAAAGAACAGAACAAAGAAATTATCTTCCAATGTATCCCCTCTTATCAGAAGAGGAAAAAAACCTTTTACACATGCGCATGTGCACACACACACACACACACACACACACACACAGAAAGCCTCGCCATGCATCTCATTGGTGGAAAAAAACTAAGTTGTGTGCTCATTCCAACCATCAACAGGAAAAAGAAAAAAAAAATGTAACTGCTAAAGTTATACAGCACTTACTGCCAGTGAGCTAAAGATAAAATCACACACATACTTCATTATCAACATCTGTTGAAATAGCTGAAACTTTAAATTGCATATAACAGATACATATCAGTTAGCTATTGCCACAGTAATGCTGCAAAACATAGACACGAACTCTCAGTAGCATAAAACAAAATCATATATGTCTCAGGAATCTACAGGTTAGCATGAGAAGTTTGGTTCTGCTAAACTCAACTGAACTCACACGTCACTGATTCTTTTGATAGCCAACTAATCTAGACTGGGCTTGGTGAGCAGTTCTGATTCAAGTTGTGGTTCCAGCTGGACTTTGCTCCTCACTGAAGGCTGACCAATTCAATAGGTATTCACTCTAAGGTGAAGGATAAAGGAACAGAAGGTATCAAGGAAGTAACAACAGAAGCATGAAAAGGCAGGCAGAAATGCAATGCCTTCTAAGGTCTAAACTAAAAACTGACACACTCCCACTTCTACTCACATTCCATTAGACAAAGCAAGTTACGACTTCAAAGTCAAGGTACGAGGAAGAACACACTGCAACTGGCAGGAAAGACAGCAAAGCCACAAGGCAAAAGGTTTAGATATAAGGGGAGGTTAAGAATCCAGCAGTATTTCTATTTACTATTAACTAAATCTGGTTCTGTCAACGAAAAATAAGATTATTGGAAAAATACTGAGAACTCTCAGCATTGATGAAAACTTAAGGATCAGGCTCAGAAAATATGTATCTGAAAAACCAAGAAGTTAGAAGCACACAAACATTTTTAGCAGTATTAATATGCCAGGATATTTCTACCACAGGACATTCAATGTCACTGCCACTTCTGTGAAGGAAACCCAATCATCCTTTCTTTTATTTACTCATTCAAGATTTAAAATCCTTGGCAGGAGCATCCAATCAACTCAGGCTGGGTTATGTCTAAGCAGTATTATCAGGATCAGAGAAAGAGAGGACCTAGCCCTTTGCATTTTCATACTGGGAAGTGGACACTGACCCCATCAAGACAACATCTAATTGGGGATTCTCCTAAGATATAAGGGGACTTGGATGCCAGAGAGACAAAGACACAATGTCCATTGGCTACACGGAACCAGGATGGAATAGGAATTCAGTGAACGAAGGAAGGACTTTCAACTATAACATGAAAACACCCCTCATGAAGGGAAGTATTTCCTGTTCACCAACAGGAGAGGCAATCCTTAGTTCATCATAAACCCTCTGAGGCCTAGCCAGCATCTACTGGCAATACACATTTGAACAACAGTTTCTTTGGGATTGCAGAGAAAAAAGTCTGTTAGCCTTACAAATATTTTATAATTGTTTTGTGCCATTGAATAGACTTAAGGAAATTAAATATGTTCCCAATTTTGCTCTCAGCATTTAAATAATCCAATGTACAAGCAAGAGATATATGGTTACCTCATGTTTAAACATACTCAGGAAAAGTCATTGGGCCTTGAAATGTACTACCTCAAATAAATTTTTATGCTGAGAAATTTACACTAATGTGATAGGTCTTCAATTCTACTCGTGGCTTTAGGAAATCTATAAATTCAAGTCACTATTATGCTTAAATAATGCAACTGCACTCAAGGGACATCGACTGTAGTATCAGATTAGGTCATGAGATTAATGGATTTGGAGGATCTCATTTTTTTCCTCCCTAATTCACTTTTGGATATTACAGCAATGGCAAATGCACTAAAGAGAGCTTAATAAATTGCAAGCTTTATTAAATGTTTATAGTAAATCAAGTCTGTATCACAAAATAGCCAATTGGTCAGTGAACAGAAGTAGAACAGGAACAGAAAGGAAAGTTAGAAAAGGGAAGGGAGGAGGGAAAGCTGGCAAGGGGAAGAGGTAAGGAAGAAAGAGAAGGAAAAGACACCTCCTGTCCATCACCTCTCACTACTCTCAGGCCCAGTGATTCTCTGTGTTATTCATTCCTTACTTAGGATTGTAAGACTGCAGTATCTGTGAGAAGGCCAAGCATGTCCTCTTAAGCAATTTTCCACTCAACCAATTGGGGTCACTGCCGTCAGGTGAAACAGTATGGCCATCAGTAATCACACCCACAGTTGTAGCCCAGGTTCCTGTAATCCCAAACCTATTATTTTTTTAATCTTTTCTCTTCTTCTTCTTCTTCCTCCTCCTCCTCCTCTTCCTCTTCCTCCTCCTCCTCTTCCTCTTCCTCCTCCTTCTCCTTCTCCTCCTCCACCTCTTCCTCCTCCTCTTCTTTTTCTTCTTCTTTCTTCAAATAAAGGATATCCTTTGTTTAAAAAGTCATAGCAAAAATAGGCTAATCACAGATGCCCACTCAAATAAACTAATAGGAGTGGAGAAAAAGAAATGTAAAGTTAGGGTACTATCATTTGGATTACGACTTCTCATCTAAACAACCCTCTGGGCAATTGTGGTTTGGTTCCTATTATTGTCCTCTTATAAATGGACTATCCCCACATCAGTTCTTTGGTCTTTAAGTTGTTCCCAACCACATTAACCAGAGGTCACTTCATTTCTTTCTAAATTCTTCTACTAGATAAAGTGTACTGGGATAAAAAGAGTGAACCGCTATTTTCTTGACTGAAAATAATACAGACATTTCAAAACACACGATGGAACTGGCACAACAATGCCCCAAAATGTCATATCATAGAATAAAAAGAATGAATGAAATAAACTAATTCCATTCAGTTGTGTGATCTAATCAAGCCATGCCACAGTTTGGAGTCTTTGGCAGTAAAATAAAGGGCTTTCAAATTTAGGCTGTTTTTAAGTTTCTCCATTAAATATAAGTATTTTTTGAACATATACTTTAAAATAGGCTATCTAGTTCTAATTGGATATAAAATGAAAGTAAGGAAAATAACTGAAATGTCTACCCTTTATGTTCAATAAACTACAGTAATTAAGTTGGGTGAGTGGGTCCTTGTCTAGAAAACACTTCCTATTAAAAATGATGTGCCCTTTCTTCATCTAACACAATCCGAAGACTCCAAATAACTAATGAGATGGACTTTGTTTATCCTTGACAGAAACTGGGCATATAGGGTTTGAAATCATTATACTTCTAGCCTGGACAACTCACCCACAAATTATGGTTGGTTACTACCAACAGTGGATTGTAGTCCTCAATTGTGCTAGTGATAAAAAATCCTGATGCTAAAAAAAAAAAAAAAAAAAAAAAAAGAGGACTTTTTTTCTTTCTTTAATTTCAGAAAAGTATTGGATAAATATAAATTTCGTTACTTTCTTATTGTTTTCAACAGGCATGTACCACATAATGACATTTTGGTCAATGACGAATGGCATATACAACAGTGGTCCCATAAACTTACAATGGAGCTGAAAAACTAGTATAGTTTAGTGATGTCATAGCTGTGGGGTGATGCTGGTGTAAACAAATCTACTGAACTGCCAGTCATATAAAAGTGTAGCACACACGACTATGTATAGTACATAAGGGTTATTACAAAAAGGGTCAAATAGTTTTTAAAATGTTAAGTTTATTATAAAGTAAAAAGTTTCCAGTAAGCTAAGGTTAATTTATCACTGAAGAAGAAAAAATGCTTTTTAACAAATTTAGTGTCACCTAAGTGTACAGTGTGTATAAAGTCTACAGTAGTGGACAGTAACATCCTAGGCCTTCACATTCACTCAACACTTACTCACTGACTGATGCAGAACAAATTCCAGTCCTATAGGCTCCATTCATGGTAAATGATCTATGTAGGTGTACCTTTTCTAAGCATTTATACTATATTTTTACTGTACCTTTTCTATGGTTAGTATGTTTTGATGCACAAATACTAACGACTGTGTTATCGCTAGGAACAATAAGCTACACCATATAGCATAGATCTGTAGTAGGTTATACCACATAGGTTTGTAAAAGTGTACTCTATGATGTTTGCACAATGAGGAAATCGCCTAATGATGCATTTCTCAGAATGTAACCCCATCATTAAACAATGCCTGACTGTATTTAGAGTCTCCAAAAGAATCTTTGTCATCATGTTATTCCTTAATTTATTCCAATAAATGTTCCTACAAGACTCAGATGCACTAAATTATTTGCACGTTTTACCTCTACTATTTAAATTCCTGCCAAATTCTAAATTAATTTTATTCAGCATTATTTCCTATAGTCAAGCAATAAAAGAATATTGTCTAAATGCTAATCTGCTTTTTATTCATTTTCCTCATACAGCTCCAGTCTCCCAGAATTTGACATTTCAATAAATCCTTAAAAGGGATTATAATGCCACCTTGCTATATTTTGTTTTCTCCAAGAAAATAAATTAAGAAACTTTCCCACCTTTAACCCTTTAACAATTAGAAATGTATCTTTCTGCCTCTAGAAAGCAGGCTTTGAATATGGAACTAATTACAAGCATCTGGAATAAAACAAATAGTCCGTGGCTAACAGAAAATGAGTCCATGGATTCTGGCAAAAGCTTTTCTATAATTTGTTTCCTTCAGAACAATCTGATGAGCCTCATTCTCATAGGAAGCTAGAGCAGAGAATCCCATATGTGCTTATGCAATATGCAAGAGGTCTTTGGATTTTTTCTGCAGCTTTAGCTATAGCCCTTGGGTTTGCCTGTCATTGAAGGCAATCTGTGCATAGTTTATTGAAAATGCAGTTCATGATATGATTCTTCTTTATGCCACAAATTGAGAAAAGAGGTTATACTTTGAGTCATGATTGGAGGAAAGAAAACTTAATATGCAAGAGCTAATTAATATGAAAACAGCTAGTGAATTAAGAGTTATACACAGCTGACATGCTAAAATAGAGCAGGTTATGTAGAAGAACCCAATTCAATCCTGTTATTCTCATGCCCTCATTACCAAATACCCACATTGAGAAGGTAGAGGCTGTGTGGTGCAGAATTACCTGTGCTTTAAGGTTTATTCCACTAATCTACTTTCTTCACACATGCCAGGTTTACTTTACAACTGCCTGAATTCATAAGAGCCTCACCATTGCCTCAGGTTGCTAGATGTTCACAAAGCGTAGTCAGTCTTTTTCCTTTTTTCCTTTTCCTTTTTCTTTTCTTTTCTTGAGACAGAGTTTTGCTCTTGTTGCCCAAGCTGGAGTGCAATGGCGTGATATTGGCTCACTGCAACCTCCGACTCCCGGGTTTAAGCGATTCTCTTGCCTCAGTCTCCCGAGTAGCTGGGATTACAGGCACCTGCCACCACATCCAACTTATTTTTTGTAAAGCTGGGGTTTCACCATGTTGGCCAGGCTGGTCTCAAACTCCTGACCTCAGGCTATCCACCCTCTTCAGACTCCCAAAGTGCTCGGATTACAGGCATGAGCCTTCAAGCCCAGCCAGTCAGTCTTATCAAGAGAATCAACCCCTAGAGTCCAGGCGTTTCTACAGTTTGGCATTGTTGAACACATGTGATAAACCCAGCATTTTACTGTGTACATTTGATATGTAAATGTTACATAAAAATGTAAAAACCAATTTTAAAGAAAGAAAAAAAAAGAAGATTTGCAGAAAAAAATGAAATTTCCTCCTGTAGGACAGCTATTGGTTGGCTCAGCAAACAAATATTTCACTACAATTAAATCATGTATGCCAAACCAGTGTAAACCATCCTTTATATGTCAATCAGTTCAGAGATTCAAACTCCAGAAAAATGTTCAGAGTGGAACTCACTTCCCATCTCCAGCTTTAGTCCTATACTCAGAGTTCTACTGATTTGACTGAATTCTTTGCTATCACTTCCAATTCAATTTGTGTCAGGCCATTCCCTAGAGGAATTAGCTGACGAAGTCAGGAGATGGCAGAAATCACAAGTCTAGTGAACAAAGAGAGTTGAGTTTACCTGAAGATTTATAACCAGATGTCAATTTGGACAGGAACAGGAGGGCAAGGACTGGCCACAGCCTAGGGAAGAGAGAGAACGTATAATATCACCTGAGAAGTTTTTTAATAAATAGGACAGGAATGGCGGGATGTCCTATCAATACTTCATGATCTCACCTAACTGCAAGAGTAGCTGAAATATGCAATCTAGCTGTGTGTCAAGGATAAGAAATAAGTGAATTAGGAACTCAGATTTCATGAGTACATGACCGTCTTTGGATTACCAGTCTAGAAACTAAATAATTTTAAGTCTATCCATCAAGGCTTCACTAAATCTAACCCTATTATGAAAGTTTTCTATTCCATTCACTCAGAGGAAGATCTGCCGAGCTTCTGAGCACAGATGCTTACAGCTTGTTTGGCAAATAACTCAACCTTACAACAGCGCTTTATTTTTATCCTATTGCTATCTAATTATCATGTTGTTTTTAAGATTCTAAGAATAGAAGTTCTCACTCCCCACGTTGACAATGAGCCACTTATAGGCGACCAGTAAGTATCTTGTATTTCTAGATCAGGTACGCGCACACACACACACACACACACACACACACGCACACTCTATCCCTACTCAGATTAGGTATTTGAAAAGAATATAGTGAATGACAGCATAAGGCTCAGGATTTGTAAAATGAAATCTATCATCTGCCAAGATATGCACCTCCACAAAAAAATTAACAAGCAGAAGAAATCTATCATAGATTTTCACTGTTGCCTGGTACAGTGGCTTATACCTGTAATCCCAGCACTTCGGGAGGTTGAGGATTGCTTGAGCCCAGGAGTTCAAGACCAGCCTAGGCAACATGGCAAAACCCAGTCTGTACAAAAAAATTTAAAAATCAGCTAGGTGTGCAGCTGTAGTCCCAGCTACTCTGGACACTGAGGTGGGAGGATCACTTGAGCTCCTGGAGGTGGAGGTTGCAGTGAGCCGAGATGGTGCCACTGCGCTGCAGTCTGAGTGATAGAGCGACACTGTCTCAAAAAAAAAATTGTGAACCCTTGGAATTGTATTTATATAGATAAACACTGTTGAGTTTACAATGCAAAGGTCAGTGTTAGGAAAACTCAAGATACACTAGATGTCAGCCAAGGTCTATATCCTTAACGAACTTTGTAAAGAATGAATACATGCATAAAGTAATTTTATTTTTAGTTGAAAATTGGAAGTTCCACTTGAAATGGTTTGACTACATAAATTTATTTCCTGAAATAACTTTAGCATAACATAAAGTAATAAAAAAATTATAAACCTTAAAGGACAATGAAAATAGGAAAGGAGACAATAGCAAACAAGATATTTCCATAAAACTTTACAAGGTGGGAAGTGGATTGAGAAGTGGTAAATGACTCAATGCATTAAAAAAGCTGAAACCTAGACAGGAGGATATTGATTTGAGTCAGAGTGGGAAATCTTTAGAACCCTAGAAAGCTCTCAGGAATTAGAAGCATAGGCATTTTGGGAGGCAGAGAATGGGACTGTATAAGGATTTATTAGATATTAAATACCTCTTCTACCTTGTGCCAGGTGAGTTCTCCCTTCCCTTACCCATAACTTCAAGAGAAGAGAACAATCTCTAGAGAAATAGAGTCCAGAAAGACTTGGGATTCAAGGATACTAAGCTCAGCAGAGTGAGACTAAGGTGCTGTGATCAAGACAGGAGATTAAGAGAATGTCCATCTATGGTGAGGGGGCGGGGGGTAACAGGGCAGAATTCAAGGGTGAGATATAATAATGCTATAAGATATAAGAAGAATGTATTTCTCAGCAGCATGACTAAAAACTGGAAGATAATGGAGTAATGTCTCCAAAATTATGAAAGAAAATTATTTTCAAACTAGAATTCTATATTGAGCTAACTTAAAGTGTGAGGGTAGGCTCTAAACATTTTTAGATTCTTCCCAAAAAATTATTTCCCACATACTTTTTTTTAGGAACATATACAGGATGTGCTCCAAGTAAAGCTGTAAACCCAGAAAAAGACACCATGAGATCCTGTTGCCTCCAGACAATTATTTAACCTTCTGCAGTTTTAAGGAAATTAAGCTACAGTATAGACAATTATTGTGCAAATAATCTTGGAATAAGAATTACAAACAAAAGAAGTGGGGAATCTCTAAAATGGTAAGAAATAATGTTTCCCTCATGTTGAATTGAAAAAAAAGCTAACATTATATTTTATTAAACTTGTTTTGTACCAGTATTGAATATAATTGTATACTTGTGTGAGCTTTTCAGTTTCTGAGTCATGCTAACCTGATGAGCAATTTTTTCTTTTACATTTTCATAGAAATACTACATTGCCTTGAAGAGCACATAGGATAGGTGCCACCTTTAATTCAATCATCATATTAGTTAAATACCTTTTGTTGCATAATATATGCACTTTATTCATGCTATTTTGGCAAATAAAGGAATATATTAATCACAGAGATTAAAAATTCATATAAATGAATATATGAACATATATTTATATATATATGAGAATATATACTTATTTTAAAACCATGTATATAGACGGTTTGAGCCCAGGGTTTAAACTATATCAGCAAAACCAAGCTCTTCCCTTCTCTCTGCCTCGTTCTCTGACATAATGGCTTATTCCCAGGCTCTGTAAAGAGGTAAGATAGTCCATGCCTTCCATGTCCAAGTTCAGCAGAAAATAAAGAGCATCTCTTGTAGAAAGCATCTTTATGACTCAAATAATTCACTTTGATTGGCCCACTTCAGTCAGATGACTTTTCCTGAAATAAACATGATATCCTTGGGAATCGTTGTCACATTCTTCATGCTACAGAGCCCCATCTAGACACTTAGCCAGAGACTATGGAATCCATTACCCCAACGGAAAACTGAAATAGTCTTAGGACATATGCTATTTTTGCTTGTTGAGCATTTATCCTCACTCTATTCTGCTCAACAAGCAAAAATAGCATATGTCCATTCCAGCCTTTTAGTATATTCAAAAGTCCATTGTTCCACTGTCTCCAGTGAGCAGAATTCCCATAGAAAAAAGGCTTGTTCTAAAACCAATGTCTTAATATTTCTCTTGGTTTAAAAAAAAAAGTCAAGTGTTGGCTGGGCGCAGTGGCTCACCTATAATCCCAGCACTTTGGGAGGCCAAGGCAAGCAATCACTTAGGATTAGGAGTTCCAGACCAACCTGGGCAACATGGCAAAAGTCTGTCTCTACTAAAAATACAAAAATTAGCTAAGCATGGTGGTGCACGCCTGTAATTCCAGCTACTCAGGAGGCTGAGGCACAAGAATCGCTAGAACCCACAAGACAGAGGTTGCAATGAGCCAAGGTCACACAACTGCACTCTAGCCTGGGCAACAGAATGAGACTCTGTCTCAAAAGAAAAAAAGTATTAATGCATTATTTCCTTTTTAATTTATGATCAAATATCATGCAAGTGTATATTGTCAAGTTTCATATAATCATCTGGGGTCTTTATAGAGTCCTTGCTCAATAGTACAATTGTGTAGTAGCTTGCAGTTATGACAGAAACTGCCTTTAATTGTGCAAAGGATAACTGTAATTTTCTTTTTCTAGAGGACACGTATTTTCGCCTGAAGCTTTCCCTTAAATACCATCATATTCCAGCTTCAGCTTTGCAGATTAAATATAAGGGCTTTTCTTCACATCAATGCCTCCTGGAGTGTTGACTACAACCTGCCTTAGCAGGAAGCCAAGTGTTTTGGAGAGCTACATTATATATCTCTGAGATCAGAAAAGTAGAACAGCTCCACCTAGGTCTCCTGCAAGTTCCAGGAAATGGCTTAACTGATGTGTTTTTGTCTTTCCAAATAAAGGAATTAATTCTCAAAAACTGACAAGAGTCTCTGGTATTCCTATATTTGCTTGAGAAAAACCTCTCTTGTCATGCTCGGCTACACACCTGCCTCCAGAACTTGGAATAAGTTATAGCTGTCATTGCCATCCATGAAGGCTTGATGAGGTCTTAAAAGCTTTATTTCTACAGAAATAATCCATTCTCTGCCATCTCATATGAAGTTCAGAGAAACAAGCATTGCGTCTCTATTTTCAAACCTTACCTTTTCTTTTACAAATAAAAATGCATCAAATGTATTTATTGAGTACCTACTAAAATTACGGGATCTCTGTCCTTAAGGAGATCATGCTCTTGTAGAAATTCTAATGTGTTATATGATGATTTAGAAATGTACTCTGGAATCTTAGAAACTGCATTTGATATGCATAGCTAACCTCTTAAGATAAAACTTTGTCTTTGATAATAAATAACTATAAAAAAAAATCATTGCCTTATGTAGTCATGGCTATACTATAGAAATGAGTTCTAAGGGATGTATATAAATTATCTTTCCTTACTTGAAACTGGTTTTTGATTCCTGTTGAACAAACCCTTGATCTTTGGTGTCATCAAATCATAATTAAAATAATTTGTAAATTAAAAAAATAAAAGTCAATTTTAAATTCTCTTTGGGTATAAACATTTCGATAACTCTTTGTATCTCTTTTGATGCTATTATCAAGTACTCATAATTTTTTCCTGATAAAAGAGATCATACCCCACCGGGAAGAAAATTATGTTCTGCAGGGTTCAACTGCATCCAGGGTTGGGTGGGAGAAACAATCAGTTCCTTCCATCTATTTCCATTTAAGAAAGAAAAATAAGTGCAAGTGAGGGTGCAAATTACCTTTGTATACATACAACATGGAGAGGTAGCCCTACAGTATCTCAGAGCTGCAAAGAACCTTATAAACCATCTAACCATCTAATTTTACCCACACTCAGCCAATGCCCAACTCACATTTATAATCTCATCTGCCCATTCAGCCCACCCTGAAGCACTTCTAGAGAATTATTTACCTCCTGAGGCAGCCCATTTTTTCCTGTCATCCATAAACATAGGCTCTTAATTTGTGGCCCCAATTAGTTGTAGTGCTCTCCAGGTTCTATTTCCCCTGAGTTGTATTTGATGCCCTTGCTTAAATGGGTCCAAATAGGTGCCTGTAAGATTGAGGACAGAAAGACAGTTTGGTTTATAGCTCCAGCTTACTAAAATACCCAGAGGTCATAGGTCTTAATTCTAGACAGCTTTGCTAGATAAACTGAGGAAAGACTACAAAGTGTATTGTTTCCCAGCTCAGCCCTTTGCCACAGTGCAATTTTCCCATCTCAGTCACATTCAGTCCTCATCCCTTTTCCACTGGCAGAAAGGAAAAGGTGAATAATGGCATTTCTTTGTCACTTAATTGGGAAAGAGCATTCAATGACTTATTCTTCTACTCTAGACTCCCTTCTCTTGCTCAAGCATGTCAAACTTCACAGATTAGGACTATGTTCCCTCCTCTGTTAAGCTCACAGTTAGATATTTTTCAAGTGAACACCACCCAACATGTATGTACGTTTAGGGAATAATCAAATGCAAAGGGAACAGGCAGTGTGTGTCCGGGCTTTAAGAAACATGTCAGAAAAACTATGTATGTCTTTGAGGATCTACTCTGGAGACAGAACTTTTCCTGGATACTGGAAGGCTGAGAAAGCCCTGGGCAATGAAATGCTGATGGACGAGGAAGTAGAAGTTTGCATGAAAATGCTATCAGCCATATTGGGGGTCTGAGTGACAGAATGAAAAAGCAAGTGTCATCAAGCCTAAGAAAAGCTTAAAAAGTCTCACAGTAGCCAGGTCCAAAACTGAAACTTAATATTTGGCTTCAAGAGAAATCACTTAACTTTTTTTTCCCAGCTCTGTCAAGGAAAAGAGCTGAGAAGTCCAGACACAATTACACCCCAGAAGCAATGAATATACCTTATACTCAGATCCTTAAATGTCATTCTCTATTTATTAAAAAGACTCACAGGTCCTTAGAGAAATGGCAGATTCCAAGACTGCAGCAGTAAATGGACAAGATGAATTTTAAGCATTTTCTACCAGAAAGCAAGGGACTGCTAAAAATAAAACAAAATAGGGCTGGGCACAGTGGCTCATGCCTGTAATCCCAGGACTTCAGGAGGCTGAGGTGGGTGGATCACAGGTCAGGAGTTCAAGACCAGCCTGGCCAATATGGTGAAACTCTATCTCTACTAAAAATACAAAAATTAGCTGGGTATGATGGCGAGCGCCTGAAGTCCCAACTACTTGGGAGGCTGAGACAGGAGAATCGCTTGAACTTGGGAGGCAGAGGCTGCAGTGAGCCAAGATCATGTCACTGCACTCCAGCCTGGTAACAGAGTGAGACTCTGTCTCACAATAAAATATAATAAAAATAAAACAAAACAATAATTTTAAAAATAATAATAATAATGAAGACATGTCAAAATGATACATGAAACACCATGAAGGGATTCTCTCTGGCCAAGCCAGAGATAATTTGAGCAACTAAAATAAATAACAACTATAACACATTATAATCCACTGAATAAAATAAGAATACATGAGTCCATACTGATAATAAATAATCAGGATTCTTCAGAGAGACAGAACCAGCAGGATATAGACAGATAGGTCAGAGGCTTTTTCAGGGAATTGGTTCACGTGATTACAGAGGCTGAGAAGTACCACAATAGGTCATCTGCAAGCTGAAGAAACAGGGAGGTTGGTAGCAGGTTCAGCCCAAGTCCAAAGGCCTGAGAATCAAGGAAACCAATGATGTAACTCAGTCTGAAGCCAAAGTCCTAAGAGATTCAGGAGTCCCAGAGTCCAAAGACTGAATAATCTAGAGCTCTGATGTCCAAGGACAGGAGAAGAAAAGTGTCCTGCTCCAGAGGAGAGAGAGAATTCACCCTTTTTCTGCATTTTCTTCCATCCCAGTCCCCAGTTGATTGGATGGTGCCCACCCACATTGAGGATGGATCTTCCTCACTTGGTCCACCAATTCTCATGCCAATCTCCAAAAACACCTTCACAACACACCCAGAAATAATGCTTTACCAGTTCTCCAGGTATTCTGTAATCCAATCAAGTTGACACCTAAAATTAACCATCATAGATAGATAGATCTTTCTAACTATAGAATGCTGGCTAATAAATCTAGAAAATAAAACCACCATAAAATCACATGCAACTATTATGCTAAAAACTGACTTAGGCAAAACTATTCAAAGGATACTAAATCTGGGGCAACAGAGATAAAGGAAGAATTTGGTGAATTATAAAGCAAAAAAAAACTATACAGTGGAGAAAACAGCACCTTATCCAAATGATCAAAGTTAATGTTATTGATAAGGTACGATTAAACATGGTGTCCTTCCAGATGTGTTAGTCTGAGAAAGATATAAGACCACTTATGTAGCATTTGAGCCAAAAATGTGTAGCTTCAATTTGATCTTTTTTTTTGAGACAGAGTCTCGCTCCGTCGCCAGGCACCAGGCTGGAGTAGAGTGGCGTGATCTTGGCTCACTGCAACCTCTGCCTCCTGGGTTCAACCAATTCTCCTGCCTCAGCCTCCGGGGTAGCTGGGACTACAGGCGCACGCCACCACGCCCAGCTAATATTTTTTTTCTATTTTTAGTAGAGATGAGGTTTCACCATGTTGGCCAGGATGGTCTTGATCTCTTAACCTCATGATCTGCTTCAATTTGATCTTAAAGAAACATCAGACAAATCCAACATAATCAATATTGTATAAAATAACCAGTCTGAACTCATCAAGAATATTAGGTTATGAATGACAAGGAAAGACAGAAGGCAGAAAAACTATTTAATTGAGACTAAAGAAACACAGCAATTGCATACAATACATGCTTCTGAACTGAATCCTGTATGGTAGAAGTGGAAAATGTCATAAGGGATATTATTATGACAATTGGCATAGATTAAAGGATTGTGTCATTGTTTAATTTCCTGGATTTGATGATATTCTGTGGTTATATAAGGAAATATTCTTAGGAAGCATGCACCAAAATATCAAGGGGTAAAAGTACATGCTGAATGCAACCAACTCTCAAATGGTTCAGAAACAAATATTATATATGTATTTAAAGTGAAAGAAAGCTAAAGCAAGTGTGGCAGAAGAGTAAAAATTGGTGAATCTTGGTAAAGAAAATATGAGAGTTCTTGGTATACTCTTGCAACTCTCTGTAGTTTGGAATTATTCAAAACAAAAAGTTAAAAACAAAAAGATTCAGGTCCACCATAAGTATCCTGCTTACCCTGGAACACATAAAAAGACTTAGCTAGTCTTATTACCTTAGAGATAAATGTGTTACTCAAGATATAGCGTGTGTGGAAGCAGCCCTAAACTAGGATCCAAAAGAACAAACACTGCTATTAATTGGTCAGAAGACAGTAAACAAGCTAAGTCATCTTTCTGTACCTCTGTTCCCAAATCCTCAAGTGAGGAGGCACGGTTTGGTCTAGTTTATGGAAGACCTTCACAACTGTTAGTGCCTTGCTTCTGTCTGATGGTCTCCACAAGCGCAAGTCTTTAAGAACAGACTTTGCAATTATAACTCGGAGGTGCCATTTGTAGGGGTGAAGGTGCCAGGCTTCAAAGTGGAATAATCTGTGACACCTCTTCCAACCCTGAGATTACATGGGCTTAAAAATAAGTACCCTAAAATAATTGCTCTGTGGGTCCAAGAAGACCTGGCAGAATATTAAATAAATAAAACTATTAGTAAATAGCTTTAACAATAATAAATGAATAAAGCTAATAAAGTTTTTCACTCCAGCGCTTTTGGGTTATTTATTCATAGAACAAATTTACAACCCATGCCCTTATTTTACAGCTTTCACTACACATGCATAGACTTACCAGTAGCATTTTAAAATACCAATGAAAATAGATATACTAGATTTTTTTAATTCAGAAAAGGTAAAGGATTTACTGAACTCCAAGGTCTAAATTTGATTTATTGTCTATAGCAGACTTAATCTAGGCTTTTTCTATCATGTTTCTCAAAATTTTCAGCCTCCACCAACTGCATGATCACAAACCCACTTCCACATTTTAAGCATTTATTACGAAAGCATCCCACTTCTAGGTACCAAATTTTGTATTAACCAACTAGACAAGCATAATTAGTAGAAGAAGATTATGATAGAGATAGATGTATAATAGATAGATAATAAATAGATGATTGATATTACAAGAAATTCAATTATGCAATTGTGGAGGCTGGCTAAATAAATCTGAAATCTGTAGGGCAGGCTGTCAGGAAGGGAAGATCAGGCAGTCTGGAACTCACAGGCAGAAGCTGAAGCTGCTGTCCACAGCAGCAGAACGTCTTTCTCTCTCTCTCTCTCTCTCTCTCTCTCTCTGTGTGTGTGTGTGTGTGTGTGTGTGTGTGTGTGTGTGTGTGTGTTTGTGTGTGTGTCTCACCCCTCCAGCCGTGCTCTCAAGGCCTTTCAACTGATTGAATCAGACCATAGATTATCCAGGATAGTCTCCCATCTCCCATATTTAAAGTCAACTGGTTAAGGATTTCAGTTACATCTGAAAATTCCTTTTACAGCAACAACTAGAATAGTGTTTGAATAACTGGAATGTAGCTTCACAAAGTTGGCACATAAAAAAGAAAAAAATAAATCCTCACACTATGAAAACCCATACATGAGAAAAAGACGGTTAAAAAAATTATTTACATTTAGAAACTACAACCTTTCATTTAACATCACTGCCATTGTGGCAAAAGTTTAACGATAAAAAAGATCAAACCTCAGATTTTGGCCTATAAAAGAATAAAGATGTTTCAGTAAGCACAAATTATAATGAATATCATTTTTTATTGAAACAAAAGTAAGAAGTTATTTTGAAAAACAAACTCATAGCCATTTGCAATGTATTGTTTCTGCTTTCAGAAGGAAAGCATTATCTTCAATATAGCTTCTAAGTCAGGTTCCTCATGATAAAGGACCAGAAATCAGAAAATGTTAGACATCATAAATGACACAGTGGCTGAGAAACTAGAAGTTGTCATATTTTATCATGATTGGAAACAAAAAACAAAAACAACTCCCAGTCCTACATCTTGAAGGGGATAGAGGTTAGAAAAAAATTGAGAGGCAGAGATGGGTAGATCACAAGGTCAAGAAATCAAGACTAGCCTGACCAACATGGTGAAACCCTGTCTCTACTAAAAACACAAAAATTAGCCAGGCATGGTGGCATGTGCCTCTAATACCAGCTACTCCAGGAGACTGAGGCAGGAGAATCACTGGAACCTGGGAAGCAGAGGTTTCAGAGAGCCAAGATCAAGCCACTGCACTCCCATCAGCACAACAGAGCAAGAATCCGTCTCAAAAAAAGAAAAAAGAAAGAAAAGAAATAGCAGTTGTTTTATGACCATTTTGGAAAAGAAGTCCCTTAGGACAAGCAAAGACTCTTTTCTCCCATGATTTTAGGACTCACAGCAATTTATCATGGTACACGACGCTGATCCTAGTTTTTGATGACACATGAAGTTGATGTTCCACTGACAGAGAAAAAGACAGTGTTTTATCAGTGCTATGACCCTTCTCCTCTGTTACCCTGAGCCTGTAGTGGAAACCTACCCTTCACGCTGGTGACTATTCTCTACAACCCATAGTTCATCCTTTTTTTCTTTTCATTTTTTTTGGACAGTTCGTATTGGGAAAGAAAGCTACATAGCAATTTTTGTGACTCTCTATTACCAGAACAGAAGGAGTAAGGACGAGCATCAGTAGTCCTTTCATATGGATAATTTTTATAGACTAAATGTTCTTTCTGAGAAGATAAAGAAGTCACTTGGAAATGTATTATGCAGGGAGAAAATTCCAGATGGCTTCTACCACTATGTAATTGTTTTCCCATTAGATTGCCGAAGTTGCCACTCCTCACATTGGTGTGGACAATGTTTAATAAAGTCCTATGAATGATAGCACTGTGCTCTCAGATTATCGTCAGGTTGATTCTGTATACACTTCTAAAATATAATGCTTATACTGCCTACACTGAAAGAAGAAAACCTTGCTGAGATGGAGAGATTTCAGGGTAGTCAACTGGTTCACTTACTAACAGGTCTACTCCTACCCACTGATATCCCTGGTGAGTAGTCCAGAGGCTTGTTTGTTGAAAGGGAAGAAAGACTCTCATAGAATTATAGGTTGAACTGCAATTTATCCAAACTAGTCTTCTGTGTGGAGAGGGTGGGTAAGCCTATAGAAATGATGTTAATAACAAATTAAGACTCCTGCAATAAATTCTCCCACCACCACTAAAAGAGCAGGACTCAGTAGGAAAAACTTATTTCTTATTCTCCAGATAAAGGAATGAGCATGTAAGATTCATTCATAGGAAAGACGGCAAAGAGCTTATAGTGCTGGTGTAGATAGAAGAGTTCACAAAGAGCTTGGGAGGTCAAGAGTGAGTTAATGTCAGTAAAGAGGTAAGCAGAGCAGAGTGCTGGTGACACAGCAGGACTGCAGGTGACAATAATAGGACATGTTTAATAATGTCCTGGAGAGATGACAGGAGCAGAAGCTAGAGTAGATAGGGGCAGAGGCACAAACAAGACTTCTGCTTGGGATCTCCCAGAAAGACAAACAAAACAAAACTAAGGTCTTTACAATTGTCAGGTAGAGAACATTACTCACCAGACTTGAAAATAAACTGTTAACAGGATTCTATCACTTGAGATTCTTTTGGTTGCAGGCAACAAGAAACCACTTTTGGCTTAATCAAAAAGGGATTGCTGACACAACAATGGGTCCAGGAGCAAGGTCCTGACTTCATCATCAGGTGTCACTGGATTCAGGACTCAAACAATAACAACATTTAACTCTGTCTATCTTCTCACTTTGCATTTGATTACATGGCCTTCAACCTCACACACCAGAGCAGAGCGATTAGCAGCAGAAACTCTTGCACATGCATTCTTTAATTTAGAGTTCAGAGACAAAGAACAAATTTCTCCAGCAAGAGTCATTCATCTTATTTACTTTAATTGGATCATATGCATATCTCTGAGCCAATTACAGCTGTCAGAGCAATTCGATACTCTGATCAACTTAGAACCTATGTTTCATTTCTGAGCTTCATGAAAATTCTACAGATAAGAATGAAAGGAAAAATCAAGATCTGGTTATTAGAAAAAAGGTTAATGAGCTTGTTGGCAAATCTATAAGCTGACAAATCTGTAAGATCATCCATATATATAATTGTGGATTAGATCATTTTAAATTATATTTGTGGAACAATATAACTTTTAAAATTTTAGAATGATATATTTTGACAAATAATAATCGTACATATTCATGGAGTACATAGTAACGTTTCCATAAATCTAATGTTCATCATCAGATCAGGATAATTAGCATATTCATCATCTCAAACGTTTATCATTTCTCTGTGTTGGGAACATTAAATACCCTCCTTCTAGCTATTTGAAAGTATATGTATGAATCCATTCTTACACTGCTATAAAGAAATACCCAAGACTGGGTAATTCATAAAGAAACGGGTTTTAAGTGGTTTACAATTCCACAGGCTGTACAAGAAGCAGGACAGTATCTGCTCCTGTTGAGGCCTCAGCAAACTAACAACTGTGGCAGAAGGCAAAGGGGAAGCACACATGACTTACATGGCCAGAGCAGGAGGGGAGGCGGGGAGGCGCTACACACTTTTAAAACAACCAGATCTTATGATAACTCACTTACTGACTATCAGAAGAACAGCTCTGAGAGAATGGAGCTAAAACATTCATGAGAATTTCACCCCCATGATCCAATCGCCTCTTACCAGGTGCAACCTCCGACACCGGGGATTACATTTGACATGAGATTTGATGGAGACATAGATTCAAACCATATTAGCATATAACATATTATTGTTGACTATAGTCATCCTAAAATAGTACAGAACATGAGAACTTAGTCCTCCTATCTAGCTGTAATTTTGTATCCTTAAACAAGCCTTGCCCTATTCCTCTGTATTAGTCCATTCTCATGCTGCTATAAACATAATACCTGAGACCAGGTAATTTATCAACAAAAGAGGGTTTAATTGACTCACAGTTCTGTATGGCTGGTGAGACCTCAGGAAGCTTACAATCATGGTGAGAGGCAATGGGAAGCAAGACAGGTGTTACGTGACGGCAGGAGAAAGAGAGAGCACAGAGGAAACTGCCACTTTTAAATCATCATATCTTGTGAAAACTCCCTCACTATTATGAAAATAGAATGGGGGAAACTGACCCCATGATCCAGTCACTCCCCACCAGGTCCCTCCCTCAACACTGGGGAATTAAAATTCAATATGAGATTTGGGTGTGGACATGGAGCCAAACCATATCATTCTACTCCCGGTCCCTCCAAAATCTCATGTCCTTTTCACATTTCAAAACAAATCCTGCCAACAGTATCCCCAAAGTCTTAACACATTCCAGCATTAACCCAAAAGTCCAAGTCTAAAGTCTCATCTGAGACAAGGCAAGTCCCTTCTGCCTATAAGCCTAAAAAATCAAAAGCAAGTTAGTTACTTCCAAGATACAATAAAGGCACAGGCATTAGGTATATGCTCCCATTCCAAATAGGAGAAATTGGGCAAAACAAAGGGGTCAGAGGCCCCATGCAAATTCAACATCCAACAGGGCAGCCATTAAATCTTAAAGCTCCAAAGGAATTTTCTTCGACTCCACATCTCACATCCAGGGCACGCTGATGCCCTGGTGGGCTCCTAAGGCCTTGGGCAGCTCCGCCCCTGTGGCTCTGCAGGGTACAGCCATCCATGGCTGCTTTCATGGCTGACCTTGACTGTCTATAGCTTTTCCAGGCACACAGTGCAAGCGGTCAGTGGATCTACTATTTGGGACTCTAGAGGACGGTAACCCTCTTCTCACAGCTCCACTAGGGAGCCCCAGTGGTGACCCTGTGTGGGGCCTCCAACCCCACATTTTCCTTTCACAATGCCCTAGAAGAGGTTCTCCATTAGGGCTCTGCCCCTGCAGCAGACTTCTTCCTGGACATTCAGGTATTTCCATACATCCTCTAAAATCTAGGCAGAGGCTCCTAAAGCTCAACTCTTATCTTCTGTGTACCTGCAGGCCCAACACCACATGGAAGCCACCAAGGCTAGAAGCTTGCACCCTCTGAAGCAATGACCCAAGTTGTGCCTTGGAATCTTTTAACAATGGCTGAAGCTGAAGCAGCTGGGACACAGGACACCAAATCCCAACGCTGCACAGAGCAGCAGGGCCCTACGCCCAGTGAAGCCATTTTTGCCTCCTGGAATGCCAAAGAGGCAAAATGGGAGAGGCTGCTGTGAAGGTCTCTGATATTCCCTGGAGACATTTTCTTCATTGGCTTGGCTATCAACATTTAGTTCCTTGTTACTTATGCAAATTTCTGCAGGCAACTTGAATTCTTCCCCAGAAAATGGGTTTGTTTGTTTCTTCTAACACATGATCAGGCTGCAAATTTTCCAAACCTTTATGCTCTGCTTCCCTTTTAAACATAAGTTCCAATTTCAAACTATTTCTGTGTGATTGCATATAACTGAACACTTTTAGAGTAAGCCAGGTCAGTTCTTGAATGCTTTGCTGCTTAGAAATTTCTTCTGCCAGATACCCTAAATCATCTTTCTCAAGTTCCAATTTCCACAGATCTCTAAGGCAGGAACAAAATGCCACCAGTCTCTTTGCTAATGCACAGCATGAATGACCTTTACTCTAATTCCCAGTAAGTTCCTCCTCTCCATCGGAGACCATCTCAGCCTGGATTTTCTTGTCCGTATAACTATCAGCATTTTAGTCAAAATCATTCAACAAGTCCCTAGAAAGTTTCCACCTACATCTTCCTCTCTTCCTCTAAGCCTTTCAAACTGTTCTGACCACTGCCTGTTACCCAGTTCCAAAGTCGCTTCCACATTTTCAGGTTGTCTTTGTAGCTGTACCCCACTTCTGGTATCAATTCTCTGTGTTAGTTTATTCTCACACTGCTATAAAGATAATATCTGAGACTGGGTAATTTATAAAGAAAAAAGGTTTAATTGACTCATAGTTTCACATGGCTGGGAAAGCCTCAAGAAAGTTACATGGAGGAAAGCAAAGGGGAACCAAGGCAAGTCTTACCTGGTGGCAGGAGAGAGAGGGAGCACAAGGGAAAATGCCACTTTTAAACCATCAGATCTCCTGAGAATTTCATCACTATCATGAGAACAGCATGGAGTAAACTGCCCCCATCATCCAATCACTTCCCTCCAGGTCCCTTCATTTCTAATTGTGGGAATTATAATTAGAGATGATGAAATTTGGCTGGGGACACAAAGCCAAATGATATCACACCCTCCCTGCCCTGTATCCTTCCCAGACTCTGGTATCCTCTGTTCCACTTTTTACTTCTATGAGATCAAATTTTTTTAGCTTGCATATATGAATGAGAACATGTGTTGTTTAACTTTCTGCTAGCACAACATGATGAGCTCCAGTTTCATTCATGTTTCTGTAAATGACTGAATTGGATTCTTTTTCTATGACTGAATAATATCCCATTGTACCTACATGCCACATTTTCTGTATGCATTTATTTGTTGAATAACTAAGATGATTTCCCCTCTATTGTGAATAGTGCTGCAATAAACATAGAGAAGCAGATGTCTCTTCAATATACTGATTTCCTTTCCTTTGGAAAACTTTCGGTAGTGCAATTGCTGGATCATATGATGGTTCTATTTGCAGTTTTTCAAGGAACATCCATATTATTCTCCGTAGTCATTGTTCTAGTTTACATTCCCACCAACAGTTGTGTAAAAGTTCCCTTTTTTCCATTTTCTCACTAACATCTGAGGTTTTTTGTTTTGTGTGTGTGTGTGTGTGTGTTTTTTTTTTTTTTTTTTTTTTTTGAGGTATAGCCTCACTCTGTCGCCCAGGCTGGAGTGCAGTGGCCCAATCTCAGCTCATGGAAATGTCTGCCTCCAAGGTTCAAGCAATTCTCCTGCCTCAGCATCCCAAGTAGCTGGGATTACAGGCACATACCACCATGCCTGGCTAATTTTTGTATTTTTAGTAGAGTTGGGGTTTCACCATGTTGGCAAGGCTGGTTTTGAATGCCTGACCTCAAGTGATCTGCCCACTTCAGCCTCCCAAAGGGCTGGGATTACAGGCATGAGCCACCATGCCCAACCTGTTTTGTCTTTTTTATAATAACCATTCTAAGTGGGGTGAAATGATACCTCATTGTAGTTTTGATTTGCATTTCCCTGATGATTAGTGATGAGCATTTTTTCCTATATTTGTTAGCTATTTGTATGTCTTCTTCTAGTAAATGTCTGTATAGGTCATTTGACTTTTTAAATTGGATGGTTTGCTTTTTTGCTATTAAGATGTTTTGATTATTTGTATATTCTGGATCTTAATCCCCTGATGGACGGGTAGTTTGCAAATATTTTCTACCATTCTGTGGGTTTTTTCACTCTGTTTCATTTGTTATAAAGAAGATTTTTAGTTTGATATTATCTCCTTTGTTTGTTTTTTATTTTCTGGTCTGTGCTTTTGAGGTCTGATTCCTAAAATCTTTTTCCAGAACAGTGTCCTAAAGTGTTTCCCATGTTTTCTTCTAGTAGTTTTATCGTTTCAAGTCTTATAGTTAGGTCTTTGATCTATATTGAATTGAATTTTGAATAGGGTAAGAGATAGGAGTCTGGTTTTATTCTTCTGCATATGGATATCCAGTTTTTGCAGCTGCATTTATTCACAGCTGTCCTTTCCCTAGTGAGTGTTTTTGAAACCTTCTTAAAAATTCAGTTGGCTGAGATATATAATTTTGGGGTTTTCTACCCTGCCATCTTTTTGTGCCAGTAACACATTTTTTTTATTACTACACCTTTGTAGTAAGTTTTAAGGTCTGGTAGTGTGATAACTCAAGCTTTGTTCTTTCTGCTTAGAATTACATTGGCTATTTGGAATATTTTGTGGATCCACAATTTTTTTTTTTTTTTTTTTTTTGAAACAGAGTCTTACTCTGTAGCCCAGGCTAAAGTGCAGTGGCATGATTTTGGCTCACTGTAATCTTTGCCTCCTGGCTCAATGTGATTCTCCCACCTCATCCTCCAGAGTAGCTAGCACTACTCTGGTATATGCCACTGCACCCAGCTAAATTTTCTATTTTTGCAGAGACAGGATTTTTCCATGTTGCTCAGGCTGGTCTCAAACTCCTGGACTCAAAAGATTCATTTACTTTGGCCTCTCAAAGTGCTGGAATTGAAGGCATGAGCCACCACATCCAGCCCCATCTGAATTTGAGGATTTTTTTTTCTGTTTCTGTGAAGAATGTCATTGGTATTTTGATAGGGATTGCATTGAATCTGTAGATTACTTTGGGTAGTATTGTCATTTAACCATATTAATTCTTCCAATATATGAACATAGAATGCCTTTCCTTTTGTTTGTATCCTCTTCAATTTCTTTCATCCATGTTTTGTAGTTTTCCTTATGGTTGTTTTTCACCTCTTTGCTTAAAATTAATTATAGATATTTTATTTTTACAGCTATTGTAAATGGGATTTCCTTCTTGATTTTTCAGCTGCTTTGTTGTTCATGTACAGCCATACTACTGATTTTTGTATATTGATTTTAGATCTTGCAACTTCACTGAATTCTTTTGTCAGTTCTAAGAGTTTTTGGTTGAGTCTTTGGGTTTTTTATATATATAAGATTATATCATCTGCAAAGAGGGACAACGTGGCATCCTCCTTTCCAATTTGAATGTCCTTTATTTCTCTCCCTCATAATTGCTCTGACTAGAACTTCCATAACTATGTTGAATAAGAGCCATGAAAGTGAGCATCGATGTCTTTTTGAAGTTTTGTTTTGTTTTGTTTGTTTTCTGGTTTTGTTTTATGTTGTTTTGTTTTGTTTAAGAGACAGGGTCTCACTCTCTCATATGGGCTGGGGTGCAGTACATGAACATAGGTCACACAGCCTCAAACTCTGAGCTCAAGTGATCTTCCAACCTCAACCTCCCAAGTAGCTGGGACTACAGAAGCATGTCACAATGCCAGGATAAGCTTCTTCTTCTTTTGTTTTTTTAAAAATTTTCTTTGTAGAGATCAGGTCTCACTTTGTTGCCCAGGCTGGTCTTGAACATGTATACTGAAGCCGAGGACAGGGCTGTTTCTCAGGCCTGTGTCATGGCTATATGGATCCTTGGCTTGCCTGGCATATTTCTTTCTTTCTTTTTTTTTTTTTTTTTCCTGAGATGGAGTCTCGCACTGTCACCCAGGCTGAAGTGAATGGTGTGATCTCCGCTCACTGCAACCTCCGTCTCCCAGGTTCTAGCATTTCTCCTGATTCAGCCTCCCAAGTAGCTGGGATTATAGGCATCTGCCACCAAGCCCAGCTAATTTTTTGTATTTTTAGTAGAGATGGGGTTTCACTATGTTGGCCAGGCTGGTCTTGAACTCCTCACCTCGTGATCCACCTGCCTCAGCCTCCCAAAGTGCTGGGATTACAAGTGTGAGCCACTGTGCCCAGCTGCCTGGCATGTTTCTACAGGATGTGGCTCTCAGCACTGTCTCATAGGCCTAGGACATGGATGCAGGGCTGCTCAGCCAGCCTCAGGATGTGTCTGCCAGCGGTGGTACTTGGGGCATTTCTCAGGCCTATGACATGACTGCATGGCTCCTTGGCTAGCCTGGGATGTTTCTACAAAATGTGGCCCATGGCATTCTTTCATAGTCCTAGGACATGGGTGCAGGGGCACATGCCTGCCAGTGGTGGTTATCAGGGTTGTTTCTCAGGCCTGGGATGTGGGGACATAACTCCTTGGCCAGACTAGGTGTATGTCTTTCAGGGGCAACAAACAAGACTGTTTTTCAGGTCTGGAATGCAGCTGCAAAACTGTTCAGCTTGCTTGCAGGCATGGCCACAGGGGTAACCCACAGGGCTGTTTCTTGAGTCCAGCATGTGGGAACACAGCTGCTTGATGAATCTGGGCATGTCCATCAGGAGTGATCCACAAAGCTGTTTCTCATGTATGGAATGTTGGCTCTTAGCTGCATGGTCAGCCTAAGGGCATGTCTACCAGGGGTGCCTACTGGGGGCATGGGTTGTTAGGTCAGGAGCATATCCACAGAAATGGGGAGAAGCTGCAGGGCTGTTTCTTAGCTTCTGAGCACAAGCATATAGCCACTACGCTGGCCTGGAGGTGTATCAGTGGCTCAGAGGCTCAAGGCCCTCTCCCATTTGGTGAAGGGCATGCAGTAGTTGGCCAGCTTAAGGGTGGGTTCACCCTGGGTGGGACAGGCAGGCTTTTCCTCCACTTGGAAGTGCAGCAATGGGGATTAGTTTCTCCACTGTGCAAGACCAGAGTCACAGCCAACCTAGACCTAACCTCCATATAGCTGAGGTTGTGGCATTCAGTCACCCAAGCAGGTGGGCTTGGTATAATAAAGATGAAGCTTCAGTACTGGAGAGGTACAGCAGCTGCTAGCCCCAAAGCAGGGTGCTCTCCAGAGGTGCCTCTGGTCCAAATACGGTGCTATGCAGCTAAAGCTTGGTTCATGTTGAGAGAGTGAAGGGTAGGGGATAGAGAATAGAGTTTACACAGGGTAATGCAGTTGCGTGAATCCTAGCAGCTCTTTAAACGAGGATAAGGGGAGGACTGTAAGATTCTCCTGTTGTAAGAACTGTACATGTTTGCCATGGCAATGGGGCCTGGTGGGGATCTTCAATTACTTTCTTCCTGCAATGGGAAGTTCCTTCTATCACCAGGCAAATCTGATCTGGGCAGGGGAGATGGGGCTACAGAAGCCAGGTACCTGCTCCACACTGCCATCCTGGACTGTTAATCATCCCAAGTGCCTCTCCACTCTTCTGCTGTACTCCAGCACTGTCCCTTCAACACTCCAAACAGTTGTTTATTCATTGCCTTGGTCTTTGAAACTATTTTTCTAAAGGCATTTTCTTCTATGTCTCACATTGCCACTTTGCTATAGAAAACAATCCTGACCTTTCTAAGTATTCTTTCATTTCATTCCCACTTTGATTTAGTGGGAATTCGTCCTGTTGAGCAAAAGTTAGTCAAACCCAAACCCAGCTATTATTTCGCTAGTCACTACTCACAATTTAAGCTTCTTCCATTTCCAGAATATTTCCTTTCTTTCCCCTTTTTATTTCTTCTAATCCCACATATTCACTCACTCTTACCAGGCAGCAGCAGGCAGGAAGGTGGGGAAACCTACTAAATGAATGTAGGCACATGATTTGGAAAAGGACATGGTCCATCCTCTCACCCAATACTGGCACTGAATGTCTGCAATGTTTGCTCAGCCTAATCAGCAGTCAGGTCTCCAGAGTCATCTTAGCAAGTCTAGTGTAGATCCCTACTCTTAGCTCCAGCCCAGTGGATTATTAGAGTTGTTGGTTGCTGGACCAAGACTAGCTGCATGAAGTAAACTTCATGTCTCAACTTACCACCAAAAACAAACAGTTCACATCTCCCCCTATTTTACGTACATATAAATCTATTATACTGAATGGTATTGAATGGTACAATTCATTTTACCATGTTAGCTCAGCAGATGTCACAAGTCAGTTTCCTTACTCTTTTAACCTCAAGAGCAAATGAGGACTCTGTACTGTTTCCTTCAACTTGCAAGCTACATTTAGCCTTCTTCACATGTACAGCACTCCCGAGTCTATCAGTTTACCACGCAATGGTCTCTACTTCTGCCATTATGTGACATTTTTGGTAAACCGTTATGAGACAACTGATGACCAGTCATGAAAGTAAAAGAGTTGAAAGTGTCACTAGTGAATGAAAGAAGGACCCAAGGTAAATGATAAAATACTGAGTACTGTCATAAAAATGTTCAAAACCATGATAGCAACAAAGGGCATAAGAAATATCAGTGCTCTCTATTTACAATAACAAAGACTTGGAACCAACCCAAATGCCCATCAATGATAGATTGGATAAAGAAAATGTGGCACGTATATACCATGGAATACTATGCATCCATAAGAAAGAATGAGTTCATGTCCTTTGCAGGAACGTGGATGAAGCTGGAAACCATCATTCTCAGCAAACTAACACAGGAGCAGAAAAGCAAACGCCGCATCTTCTCACTTACAAGTGGGAGTTGAACAATGAGAACACATGGACACAGGGAGGAGAACATCACACAATGGGGCCTGTTATGGGGTGGGAGACAAGAGGAGGGAGAGCAGCAGGAATAATACCTAATGCATGTGGGGCTTGAAACTGAAATGATAAGGTGATAGGTGCAGCAAACCACCATGGCACATGTACACCTATGTAACAAGCCTGCACAATCTGCACATGTATCCTAGAACTCAAAGTAAAATTTAAAAAAAGAAAAAAGAAAAGAAACATCAGTACTCCCTGGGAATATAATTACAGAGAATGTTTGAACAAATGTATTATGGCAGGGTGGGGATTTACCATAACCTCAGGTAGTGAATACATCAGAAAAGCGGTTGCCAGTAATTTCTGTCAATAATACGTCTCCAGGGACCAGGTAACCAGCCTATTAGGCTATTGCCCCCATTGGCATGCCAGCAGCCCTCACTCTTGCTTACATCTCTAAATCTATCTTCCCCCTCCTTTGCTGGCAGAGCATAAGGTTTGCTCTAATATTCATCCTTCTTCATGTGGTCCAGGGAAGATGGGTGGATGTGAATATGCACCTGCCAGATTATTCTTCAAGGAAAAACTTTGTGCTTCAACTGCTGCATTGCTGTCAGCACACAGTCTTCAGCTGTCAGCCCTTTTGAGTTTCCTCAACTTAGAGAATCACATAACCAAGATCACATCCTTCCAGTAGCAATTCATACCTAATGACTGGTCACAGTGGGAATAGGAAGGCCTTGCCATTTTGGCCCAACATGAGCCCACTCTGATGACCCATTTTCATTCCAGAGCTCCCAGGAGGGCTGGATGAGGCTGTCAAACCTGCACTACAGGTATTCTCCTTTCCAATTCTGCTTTTCCTCCCACCTTCCCTAGGGTGCTGTCTAATAAAAATCCTAAAACCTAAACTTTGTTTTAATTATCTTCCTGAAGAACCCAAACTACACTAGCGGGTAGAACTTGACTACTGTGCAATCACAGGGAAACACCATCACTTTACCAAAGATCGGCTCAGGAGGGAACATTTATGGCCCAATTCTGGCCAATGGAACATGAGCAGAAGTTCACTGTCAATCAGGCAGGAACTTTTGGGGGAAAAGCTGGTTCCTTTTATGTCCCTTAATTCTTCTGTGACAGAATGGGACACCTGGAGCTGTTGCTGTCAACTTAAAGACATAAGGAAGTTGGCCAGCAACCCAAGGATGGCAGAGCAGGAAGATGGAAAGAACACAGGCCTTTGATGATATTGAACCATCACATAAGCTTTTTAAAGTTACATTTCTGATATTGCCAAAAGCATCCTAACCAAATGGAAAGGGTAAAAATAGCACAAATAATAATAATAATATACATCTACTGCAACACTCATAAGCTCACAGATTATTCTTCAGCTTTTTAAACATTCAGGTGACTTCCCTGGTAGAAACCCTGGCACTCAGGCCTCAGCTTCTCAAAGTCCAGATCCCAGAGAGAAAGGTCCAGAGCACAGGCTTTTCAACAACCTGAGTGCCCAATTTCCTGTCTGAGGGAGCTCTTTGGTTGAATGCAAGAATGTTTGTCCTCCTTCCCAAGACAGATACCTCTGAACACGAGTGCCTTTAATGCATGGTTTACAATTTTATCACCCCATCTCAATGCAATGTTAAATAGGAGAGATGTACTTATAATCGGGAAGAGCAGCACAATATCTAGTACTATGCAGAGTCTCCAATCAGCCAGCAGCAAGGCTAACCGGATAACTAGCTACTTGAGACACTTATTTCCCTATGTTTCTCATGTTGTCTCTAAGTAAAACTGGACTGTTGGTCTTTTGGGCCAATTACCAACACATATGTTGGCCAAGACAACATTTTAAATTTAGATTCGGAATATCTTTTTACTTAAGCATACACACTCCAGTTCTTCAGGGCCCTACCATTCTTTTTTTTTTTTTTTTTTTTTTTTTTTTTTTTTTTTTTTTTTTTTTTTTGTTTAAAAGTTTTAAAAAAGGGTTGTTTTCAAATGGGCCAAATTTGGGAACAAAAAAAAAAACCGCCAGGGTTAAAAAA